>JAQFXN010000243.1:0-25605 GCA_034693365.1 Liacarus xylariae | reverse complement strand
ACTCAGCTCATAAAGGGATCACTTAATGAAGTGTAAGCAGTGTTAATGAAAGTTGGAATACCTTTTATTCAACATTTGATCACTTATTAATAATATTGAATATTCTCAAAGTTTTTAAATTAAAAAATTAATATAATAAGTTGTGTTTGAAACTTTGACAATATTCAATATTATTGTCAGATTGTAATGTGAAGAAGTTTACTTGTTTATTCTATTCAAAACCATAATAGTCAGTTTATAGGAGAAATAAAATGTGTTACAATATGGTAATTCTTCTTGTCGAAACCTCTTTATTTTAGACCTTGAAGGTTTACCTAAAGATACCAGCATTTAACTAAAACTTGTTTATTAACTATAAAAACTGTTTACACCGCAAAAATCTAGGTTTTTATCTGACTAAGCTTGAAATATGAGAAATGTGACAATTATTTATACTTTCAAATTAACAATTTTAAAGTAAGCAAATTCCTACAATAAGAACGCACTTAACGTATGTGAGCTTATAGTGACATTATAGTGAAAGAAATTTTGAGTGATAGTAGGGACATGACTTTAGACAGTAAACCGAGAGGGAGACCCAAAAAAGACGTGGCGATCGCTCATAGAAGAATTGTGCGATCGTATGGGTTTATCTCTTGATAGAATCGAGAATTGGGTGGCGAATAGGAGTGAATACCCGGTTCATGGTTGCTGATAAGGGGTCACGAAAATGAATGAATGAATGAAGTTTAACTTAATTTTATAATTTTATTAACTAAGTTAATAAGCTTAGAAAAGTAGATTTAAAAGTAATTTCCAGAATCTAATTTAAAATCATTCTTAATTCAATTTATTTTAAAGTGTTCTTATTTTTATATAAATAATTATTTTAATGCATTTTTTATAAGAAAAATATTCAAATTATTATTTAATTAATGAATACATGAAGCATAAAATCAGTACTAACTCTTCTGTGAATGTTATGGCTTTTATTGATTAGAATAATAAATTAAATTTACTCAGACTAAAGTGAAGAATTATGCAATTTATGTGTTAACCATATTTATATTAATTTTTGTAGAATACACTCATTTGTGAAATAATTAGAACATAATTTACATTCGCATATCTACTGTAAATTAAATATATTACATAAAATGATACAGTATAAATAATATAAATAATATATAACATATATGATAATCATCTATATGTGAGGTGGTGGTGGTGGTGGTGGTAATAACATATATGCTAAGCATCTAAAGGTGAGGTGGTGGTGGTGGTGGTGGCGGTAATCACATCTATGCTAAGCAATTATAGGTGAGGTGGTGGTAGTGGTGGCGGTAATAATATATATGCTAAGCATCTATAGGTGAGGTGGTGGTGTTAGCGGCGGTAATAATATATATGCTAAGCATCTATAGGTGAGGTGGAAGTGGTGATGGCGGTAATCACATCTATGCTAAGCATCTATAGGTGAGGTGGTGGTAGTGGTGGCGGTAATAACATCTATGCTAACATCTATAGATGATGTGGTGGTGGTGGCGGCGGTGTTCACATCTATGATAAGCATCTATAGGTGAGGTCGTGGTGGTGGTGGCGGCTGTAATAACATATATGCTAAGCATCTATAAGTGAGGTGGTGGTGGTGGTGACGGCGGTAATAACATATATGCTAAGCATCTATAAATGAGGTGGTGGTGGTGGTGGCGGCGGTAATAACATCTATGCTAACATCTATAGGTGAGGTGGTGGTGGTGGTGGCGGCGGTAATAACATATATGCTAAGCATCTATAAGTGAGGTGGTGGTGGTGGTGGTGGCAGCGGTAATAACATCTATGCTAAGCATTTATAAGTGAGGTGGTGGTGGTGGTGGCGGCGGTAATAACATCTATGCTAAGCATCTATAAGTGAGGTGGTGGTGGTGGTGGCAGCGGTAATAACATCTATGCTAAGCATCTATAAGTGAGGTGGTGGTGGTGGTGGCGGCGGTAATAACATCTATGCTAAGCATCTATAAATGACGTGGTGGTGGTGGTGGCAGCGGTAATAACATCTATGCTAACCATCTATAAGTGAGGTGGTGGCAGCGGTAATACATATATGCTAAGCATCTATAAGTGAGGTGGTGGTGGTGGTGGTGGCGGCGGTAATAACATATATGCTAAGCATCTTTAAGTGAGGTGGTGGTGGTGGCGGCGGTAATAACATATATGCTAAGCATCTTTAAGTGAGGTGGTGGTGGTGGCGGCGGTTCGTTATTTCTCGAAAAGTACAATATCTAAAATTACAATTCAAACAGAATATTAAAACAGAATAATAGGAATTTATGTTATGATGTGTTCGATATGACTTCCATCATGTGCTATGGTGTGGCGTGGAAAAGTTGAAGAATTCATGATTATTGCTTTTAGAATATCAGTTGTGCTGTCTTGAATAACCCCTTTAATAGCAGGTTGCGAGTTGTTTTGATTGTTCTGTGGTTATTCATATCCACTTTATCTTTGAAATTTCCGTATAGAAAAAAATCAGATTGATTAAAATATTTAACCAATTTTCCAAAAAATAGCTTGTATTTTGAAATTTATCAAATAATCGGAGGAAAATGAGATCACCAACCTAGTTCTAACATTACATTCACCGTAGATAACTCTCAAGAGAGATACTCAAATTGTTTAAATACCTTGTTAAATCATAAATAATCTGGATGAATTGTGTTAGTCACCATATGTAGATTACCTTGGTGGTATCATTTCAAAAAATTTTAAACTATGTCAAATAAAACTCCCAAATATGTTGCAATTAAACACCAATTTTGACTTTTATAACTTTAATAGTTTTTGAGAAATAACGAATTCTTATCAGGGTGTGACTTTCTGGTCACCCTGTATTATTAATTATGGTTACCCTGTATTATTAATTATGGTCACCCTGTATTATTAATTATGGTCACCCTGTATTATTAATTATATTCATAATAATTTATATTCAACTGGTATTGTCTCAGTAACAAGTGTAGAGAATATACAGTATAGGTTATCAAGATTGTTTAAAGATAGGAGACTTAATAGAAAGAAAAGACACATTAAGTAGATTTATTTTTCTATTAACAATCTTTACATTTAGGACTTATTTATTCATTAATATTCATAAAAACTTGTGTCAAGAGTTTTCTCCAAGAGATTAATTTAAAAAAGAACAATGTCCCTAAAAGTAAATATATTTGAGCTGGTAGTCATTTATTTTGTTGTCTGCCAATCATTAAGAGAGGCTTAAAATATAATAGTTGAGTTTTGCACATAATCAGTTGCGAGTGATTCATACAAATGATATCACACACACTTTTGGTAGAGTGACCAAGCTTAAACATTCAAAGTATTAGGGATTATTGCTTAGAACAGTTGCGGGTTTATTGGTTTACAGACTTATTGTCTTCTGGTCAAAACAGCGATAGCAAAATAAAATAGCTGAAAAGCTTCCAGTAGACAGATACTACTGTAATAGAATTTCAATTTAAAAATTGATCAGGACTAAATTTTTATAGTTATTATTCGAAAATTGAACATAAAATTAATAATAATACAAATCTTATTGTAGGCTGTATGCAGGGGCGAAGGGGTTGAAAATCTTTAACATTAGGTCTATGGAAGAGATACTGACGATTAGCCAAAAATACTGGCGAAAAATACAAATACCATTATGACTTTCTCGCCTTCGCGCATCCCTGGTTGTATGTAAATGTGATATATTTAGTGCATAATGGATTCGGGCAATGCCCGGAAAAGCCCGATTTGCCCGCCGAATTTCAAAATTTTGTTCCGGGCAGATGTCACAAGTGCCCGATAATCCCCTAAAATTTATTTAAATAATGCAATTATTTCGTAATCTAAACAATGCTTTTATTATGAAATGCATATTTATTGTGAACATTTATTATTACTTGAGAAAATAATAATTAAACACATATATTAAGCCATTATTCTTTATTCTGACATATTCTATCATTTATTTCAAAATGAAAATAGAAGTCAGTTTAATGGGATGTGCAATGTGGGTATAGCCAATATACCCATTCCCCGAAAAATTACCAAACTTTCACCCATTGTGAAGAAGACAAAACAAGAAATTTTTAATTTTCCTTGGAGCAATTTTAAGTAAACGACGCCAAATACGTAGGTTTTGCAATGTTTGCAATTCTATTTAAATTCTTAGATAAATAACGGAATTTTGTCACTTTCTCTACATTAAGTCAAGTTTTATTAAATTCTTACAAATACATCGTATTTTGCCTGAATTCTGTCATATTTTGTTAAATTCTTGCAGAATTAGTAAAAATTCTGTTAAAATACGTCATTTTAAATTAAATTCTGTAAGAATTCGACTATTGAAAAATATATCTGCCCGGAACTGCCCGCCTATTTTTAAAATTTCATCCGAATCCGTTATGCACGATATGTTATATGAATTTCTTTCCATAAAACAACAAAAATTAAATGAATGTATCCTGGACTGTAAAAGTGCATTATCTGCCACTCCCTTCCCTAACCACTTGGTGACACTCATCACACCAAAAGCGTTATTAAAGCAAAGACAGCAGCGCTTGCATAGAGAGCGACACATATTGTTTTGGGCATTGAATGCAACGTCACTTCCAATGCTATTAATGTCTACAAAAACAAAATATCTGTTGTAAAGAGAGAGTTGTGTTGTTGTCATACATCGCATACATTGCAGTGAATAATACGATTGAATTGTGAACTCATATTCAAAACGAGAAAACAATATATTTTTTAAATAAATAATTAATTAATTTAATTAAACGATTAATAAATCTAAACAAATGGATAACAATTCGGCCAAAGATAACACTTATATAACGAACGCCGGTATGTATTGAACGGGTGTTTGTCTGCAATTTATTTGTCATTTAATTGAAATTATGTTTTTGTTTTGATTTTTGAAACAAAAAAAAATTATTTATTCATAGATTCAGTCATTCAATGGTTTTGTGTGAATAATAATAATTAATTTATTATTTGTTTTGATTTTTGATTAATTTATTTTTTGTTTGTTTCAGATTTTTTATGTTTTCGTTTCTTTCGTTTAATTTCTTTTAGTTTTTCGGGTTTTTTTTGTCGTTTTTCTAATGAAAAAGTGATTTTCAATGAGTGGACAACTCATCAAATAATTATTTTTTTACAGTAGTTTTGAAAATAAACAGATTTTTGATTTTAGACTTATTTTGTTTTTACAAATAGTTTTCAAAATGAGTTTTGAGACGTGTTTTTGTAAATCATTTTGATTTTCAATTTTTTTGGGAATTCAATTCAAATATCGATTTGATTATCGATTTTTTCGTTCAAATTGACAGTTATTTACTATTTTGTGTATTTTTTTCATTATCTAAAACACTGGTCTTGTCTTCACTGTTGGACAAGTGTTTTGTTTATTTATATTACAGTAATATTGAAATAAAATTCAATTTTCTCTTTAAATACTGTATATATTCTCTAAATGTGCTGTCAATAGGAGAGAAATTAATTCTTTTTTTTTGTTCAAATATTTTGTTTTATTACGCTTTGAGTTATCAATAATTTATTACCAATATTAACAGCACATGTATGGTTAGGGCTGTTGTTGAATCATATATCATATTTAACTTATGAACCAATAGTAAATCCATTTGTTATTTAAGTTATTATTGCATTTGTATTTCGAGAGAGAGAAAAGTGACAATAATTTTGTGTTTTATTTCAAACATTATTTTATTGTTCTTTTTTTCTCTCGCTTTGAATGAAGAGTAAAAAGTTTTGTATATTTTAGATATTATTGTTAAATCAGTGTTTCATATAATGACAGTAATCGAGAGATAAAGAAAATACAATTTTTTCGCAGTTTTCTCATACAATTCATTCATTCATTGCAATCACTTTTTATATGAGTTTTTTAAGTAAATATTGTATTTAACGATTGCTAAGAGTTTTAATTCTGTGTCTAAGAAAATGTCTATAAAATTAATTAATTTAAGCAGTGATGTCCAGGTAGGGAAGGGTCCCATCCCATATGATTTGTAGTACACAAACCCCTCTCCCCTTATAGAAGTACCCTTTGCCACCAATGAATCTTAAGAATGAAAGAATAATTGACTGAATTCCTTAAACTTGTAACAAATTCTGTAAATGAATATTAAATTCTTGCAAAGACTCTGAAGTTCTGTTGAATTCCTAAAATGACTGAATCGTTGAGAATCTATTAAATTGTCTCAAAATTCTTTTGTAATTCTGAGAATAAGCCGATTACACAACACTTTTCCTCTTAACCGCTCCTCCACTTTGCTTTATATTGTTATTAAACGACCTTATGCGCCATTTATGCTTCGACGCAAAAGTCTCCTGTGCTCTAAATCACTTGGGCATCCCTGTAGAGTCATATACTGTATATATACCGGTAGATAAGATTTCAATTAACAGAAGTGTTTTGGTATTGAGATTCGTATGAATTACTTATACATTGCGTGATATGTTTTTTTTCCGTTGACTCTACTGTTTATTAATTATTTAATTATTCTTTTGTTATCCTCTAATCTCTGTATAAGACGTTATAATTTATTCATTTTAATTCTATAAGTATTGACTCGTGTTTTATAAAGAATACTATTATTGTATTATCTGTAGAGAGAATGCAATTAAAAGAGAACTGAGTGGATGAACCCCAACATAAGTAACTGAGCTTAACTGTTTAAATGAGTGATATTTATCAATTTAAATATAAAAATAGCAAAGGAATCTATTTATATTATGATAGTATATTTATCGAATGTGCCAGGCTTAATATGTCCGATTCACCTAATATGACATCAATATGTTATTTATGATGTAATTTCTCAGTTCCCTTTTCTCTGACATTCCCTGTACTTTATCTATTAATAGAGCTGTGAATTTTTTTTATTATACAATCGAATAAACACTAGGCGTTGATTGTGTTCTCAGGTATGATTAGACCTGTATTCGACTAAATTGATTAGGTTTTTATTTTTACCCTATTTTTCTGTATTAATTCCGGAATTTAATGAGTTTTTTGTATTTACTTAAATCTCCTTTTATGACATAAATTCTGTGTTATTCTGTTGACTCCTTTGGAGTTATTGTTGATTTTCTTCAATTTACAGAATATTCTATTAGTGGTTGTAGGAAAATGTCTTTCAATTCCTAGAGCTTAGAATATGATTAATGAAAAAGCTTTCAAAAAAACTTTTCTTTACTTAAAAATATTTGCAAACGAGTGAACCGAAGAAACGAGAAAAAAATCGTTTCAAAAACTCTATTATCGATATATTCTTCTGATTTTTAAAGAATATTCCTATTTATCAGTTGTATTATATCAAAACTAGAATTATAGGCTAAGAATCCTTTTTAGAGAAAAGTTTTTAGAACTAATTTTTCATTCGATAAAAGACATGAATTTTATTTTCGATAATATATTCGTATAAAAGAGAGAGAGAAATAGATATTTAAATATTAGAAAATTGTATTCAAATTAAATTAGATATAAAATTAAACGAATTGTAAAAAAAATTCGTTTTGAAGCGATTCTCAAATTTTATGATACATTCAAACAAATGTTAGAAATTTTTTGATAAAATTCTGTTATAAAAATAAAATGTTTTTCTGTTCTCATTATTGTATCAAAAGCTTTTCAAAAACCTTTGCCTTAAAATTAATGGTATTTTGTTTATAAATACATTAATTTTAGTCAAAACATGTCAATATTTACTCATGAGATAGACTACTACAGTAACTATACCTATACCTTCCAAACCACTTATTTTTGGCCCAAATATTATTTTTTGTTGATTTGAATAGATTTTGAAAAGTAATTTATTTATAACTAAGTATAACTGGCGATCATTCCTAAAACAACACAATCATTGATTTGCATAAAAATTCACAGCTCTGTCAATCAGAACAAAACATTGTGTGTCTCGGGTCGGGTGTGGAGATGGTATGCGTCTGTTTCGGTTGTTTAGGGATATGTCATTTAAAATGGTTTGTCATATAAAGAAATTTCATTATTTTAATGTCTTTTTAATCTACTTATTATTGGAATTCATTTCAGAACTAATAGTACAGTAATTGACAGTAATATTAATATTTTTTTATTTTTTCACATCAAAAATGTCATTTCAGTTAAATTATGTATACATAGGTAACCCACCCATGCATTCCATTCTCTTAAAGACCTTAGAATTTTTGTTATCAAAAGTTTTTTTTTGATAAGTAATTAAATTATTTTCTATACGTTTTGATTGGAATTGAAGCTAATTTTTTTATAGTCAATCGTTAGTCACTAAACATGGATTTCCCTATTTTTATATACCCTCTGTTCCCCTTTCTTTCCCTAATGGTCACAACAACGCACACCACACTTCACACCCCAACCGCACGTGTAGTAAAAGTAGATTTATTTAAATCACATATTTTACTAATAGTTTTTTATTTGTTTTTTTTCTGGATGTCATTTATAGGCCGAAACTTTGTCTTAGGCCACGTATGGAAAGGTATAGAAGGTAAGGGAGGGCCGCACTTATATGTCTATACTGTATATGTACTAATCGTAGATTTTATATTTTTTAATTTGTTCACGGAATGGCCAGTGCTTTAGGTGTGCGTCTCAGACATTAAACTTAATATAAAGTTTTTTATTAATAATAGAGAATTCTTTTTATTTAATATTTTGTTTGTCTTTAATGTTTTCTATACAATAATTTCTAAAATTTTTGTTGTTTTCATAATAACCCAAAAAGTTGTTTATTATTTTTTTTAATATTCATTTTATTTTTTTATTCACATCATTATTGGTATTAATAGATTATATTATTTGTAAATATTTATTGAATGAAATTTTTTATTTTTGTTGAATTCAAAATTTTGCGCTTCATTTGTTGTATGAATGTCTTGTGCTTTGTTTTTTATATTGGAAAGGATAATTATTTGTAGACTACGATTTGTAGTCAAACAACTCTAGGTTACCGGCCTAGCGGTTATCGTTATCTCTAGTGCTCTCTATTATCTCCTCTTCCTTAAACTTATTATTTTCCCTGATGATATGCTGTACAATAATTAGAGGAAAGGTTTGATAATTTATTTTTATTTCATTATTACATAAGTGAAGGTTTTATGTCATTTTATAGCTCAGAATTAATGATATACTAAATGATATATCATTTATTCCATGTTTTATATTTTACAAAAATAGAAAAGACTAACTAGTAAATTCATATTGTCAAAACTTTATTTAGCTAGATAAGTTTAATTTGCCTAGAATTTCTTCTTAATTTTACTAAAAATTAATCTTGATATTCATGCTCAATCATTGGCGTTTCTGGCCGTCGTGGCCACTTAAATATATTACACTTAAGTTATATCATATGTAGAGTATATTTAAAAGTTGAGTTTATAATCATTTATTTTATTTATTCACTTAAGTGAAACACAGGGTTTAAAAAATGTTGAATAAGTATACGTTTTTAGATAAGGTGTGACAAATTTTGTGAATTTTACTCATGCTCACACTTGTTAGTCTGAAAAGTACCGTAGTTGTAAACGAACTCCCATACTTGAAACACAACTCCAAATAAATAACCATAGCAATAAATAAGCAAGGACCCCAGAGATGAGCAAAAATGGCCAAACCAGGAAATAATTTTTACATTTATTCAAAATTGGTTTAATTTGATTGAAGCAGGCTTAATTTACAATGACTAAATAAAATGCATAATCCCCGGGAATTGATTAGGAAAATCCTGTGTAAGTAAACACAGGTTGACCTTTAGTAACCTGACAGGTGATTCATCACAACACGTTTCTGAGTTGGGCCAGAGTGGCACTCGAGGCGTTCCAATAATGTAGACAATCTGTGCAATCTCACTCTTTCACTCGACCCCCTCCCCCTCTATTCTATATATCGTCTTATTCTCTGTGCAGTCCATTATTTTTGTTGTTGAACTCTCTTATCCCTTATCTCTCCTCTAATTCTCTGATAGCAAATATGTATTTTCTATATTACGTGTGCAGTCATTAAATCAAACATAAGTTATAAGAAAACTATAGTGTCTTTTCCACTATTAATGTCTAATTAAGTGCTGTCTATTGAAGTGCTTTTTCTGTGGATTTAATTGTAATTAAAAATTAATTTATTTTCTTGTGTTTTGATTTTTTTTCTGTGAAATTATTTTTCCGATCACTTCATGTGTTGAGACAATTATTTTCATTGAATTTGATTTTTTCGCTTAAATAGTATTATATTTTTTTTGAACAAAAATTGTTTGAAAACAATTAATATATTTTGTGGAAATTTTTTTTGTGTTTTCAAAGTTTTTTTTCACTTAATTATTGTTAAAAATTAATTTGTGTTCAGTTTTGGCAAAAATTTTTCGTTTAAGTATTTATTTATTTTATTAATTGAAAAATATATTATTTTTTTTTTTGTGCGAAAGTTTTTTTGATAACAATTTCCAAAATTATTTTAACAATATTTTGTGTGATTTTCTTAATTGAAATCTCTGTTAATATATATCTATTAAATGTCGACTAAAAAACAAACGCAAAACAATTCAATTAAAACGAATCCAATTAAAAGTCGGGCCAATACTAAGAGTGCCGCCAATGATAAACGTGCGTCCAGTTTGGCCACCAGTGGTGGTGTGGGTAGGAATGGCGCTCTAAGAAGTGCCGATTATGATGAGCTAAGCAGTAGTACTGATTATAGACCGGAACCATTAGATGAGGAAAAGTACGAAACGTTTCGCCGAATAGCCTCTGCAGAGGAGAGCGAAGAATTAGGTATTGTATTCCGGAATAACTTCAGTAGTGCTTCTCTAATGTCCAGAGACTTCTTCCTCTCCCTCGACTATTGCAATCACATTAATCGGCAAATTTCGTGATATTTTTTCACTACTCTTATCCATCAATTGTATCATTTTAATTGAGTTCATAAAAAATCCATTTTACTATATTTTTCTATTCATTTCAATTGGTTTTGTTGTTTGTGCTGTTCTTGCTGTGAGAACCGGATTGTCTTGTGTCGAGTTGTCTATTGATTAGGAATTTTTTGTTCTTTTTTTACTTTAAATCCGTTTTTTATTTTATTTTTTAGATGATTTGAGTTTTTCAAAAGAGATTTTTTTGACAAAATATTATTAAAGCTTGTGTTTAATGATTTGCTCTTTTGTTGTTTATTCTTCTTCAGACACTTTTTATAACGCTTCCAGTGATGACGGCTTCGATGTGTCCCAAGAGGCCGATGATCTGTCAAATATGGATCCGGAACGTCGGGAACAGTTGAGAGAGGAATGGAGACAAGAATTGGCAAAAGTATTCTTTACTATTTTTATTTGTTTTCTTCACTTTTTGTTGTTGTGTTATATAACTAAGTCTTAATTGGATGTCAGACTCAGTCTTCTGTAAATTCTGTTTCTCATAAGAAAGACTATTATATGAAAGCCTATTCCCAATTCACAAATCAATAATAAGGGAAGGGATGGAGAATTTTTTAACATAAATAACTCATTTACCAAATTTATAAAAATGTCTTTATTATAAGAATTTAAATAATTATTTCACTTAAACATGTTTAACACACTCTTCTGTCTTTTCTATTTCCCCTTATTGACTCTCCCCCTCCCCTCTCCTGACTCGCTCTCCCTTTTCTGTCATTTGGGAACTATTTTTAGGTAAAGAATAATTTAAACATAAAAGGGTTTATTTGTTTTGGTATTTATTTGACCTTTAATTAAGATTTAAGACCCAATTCTCAGACAAAGTGTGCGTTTTCTCTGTCAAACAAAGCTCTGATGCCATCAAATGATTGATTAATTTATTGATTTTGTATTTACTTTTTCTTTACTGTATTTTCTCTTTTTATATATATTTGTTACACAATTAGACAGAAGAAGAGATATCAACATTACGTCAAGTGTTGACCGCAAAAGTCAAACATTCGCACGAATTGAAGCGCAAACTCGGTATTACTGTTTGGAAAGAGTTTCGCGAAGATATGGAACAGGGAATCAAGAATATACAGGAGACCACTGCGTATGCATACCATTCCTCTCAATACACTTATACTTTTGCCTCACAATAGACTAACAGTAGAATCGAATACATTTAACACATTTGGGTTTTAGAATAATTATAGTCTGAATTCGTTTCTAAATTCGTGCTTTAATTAAGGGTTTTGTTGTTTTTCTTTTTATTTTTCTGAATTTTAAGCTTACGTTTTAATTAATTCAAAAATAATTTTTAAAAACAGTTATTATTCTGTTTAATGAGCTTAAGATCAACTTTTTTTTATTCTTTTTTCATATTCTGTATTCAATAAAACCGATTCTTTTTATTTATAATTCAATAACAAAATTGTTGAAATTGAGCTCAACTTAAGCCCAAATGCTTTAAAAAGGTTTAAAAGAAAAATCGATTTTATTGATTGTGAAATGGAATCCTTTCATGAATTCAGTTATTCTCTCAAATGTTAATCACTTTTTTGTTACATTTATTCTTTGGGTTTATTCTAAAATGTCATTTGAATTAATTAAGAGTTGTATTTGAATTTATAATTAGTTAAAAGAATTCAATTCTACTGTTAAAACACTTGCAATATATCAATAGATGAGTTCGTATTTCTCTCTTCAGTGAAAAGAGTCTTCACTATTAATATTCTCTACACTTCAGACAAATTAATCTTTTTGTTAAATACAATTAATTTTATCTCACAATCCATTTAGAAATTACAAAACAAAATACTCTTTTCCATTCGATTCGAGTCATTACTTCGTGGTTGTTATGGTTTTATAGAATTTTTGGTTTTGTTTTCTATTGTTTTTATTTTTTCCCATTTGTTTGTAATTTAATGCCGATTCGAGTCCTGTAATTGTTTTTTCAGAGATATGTTTTTTAAGTTTTTTTTCTTATTTTAAGATTAGAATCAAATGTTTTTATTTGTTATTCAATGAATAATAGATATAAAGGCACAACCGATAAGCTTTTGGAATGGAATAATGCCATACAAAGTGCTCCGATGTGAGTGTCCGGTGCCCTCTCAACACTTCTTTATGCCCTTTCCTATCTGTGGGACTAATATATCTCTAATTAACTCTTTGGCTTCGGTTCTTAACCCAAAACACTAATTATTAATTCAAATGACTTAATCATTAGTTATTTTTTAATCTAAAACTTGTTCTCTAATCTATTGACTCATCTATTCATATGATATAAACAACAAAAACAGTATTTTTTTAACAGAAAATTAAAAAGTGTTGTCTAAAACAGTAATTAATTTATAGTTAGCTTTAGTTTTTAAACATATTGTTAATGACATTAATTGTTTTAATCTCATCCCTATCTATCTGTGCGTTCGCCTCACTATCTAACAGCTCAGGACTGGGAATGTTTTCCGCTCCCAATGCGTATGTCATCTCTAACTTAACTACTTGTCTATTACTCTAAGCTTTTAAATTGAATTTATTTATTTGTTTGCTTTGGATTTTTTGTTGAATAAATATTTCATAATTTAATTTTTGAATCGATTTGTTTTCTCTTTTTTCCGCTCGTTTTTGTGTGAAATAATTGAAATTTTTGTTGTTTTTCTCAGATATCAGAAGACATCAGACGCAGTGAAGGCCGCGAGCGAGAAGACTACTTCGGTTATCGGCTCTCTGGGCGGCAGTATTGGCCGCAAATTGGGTGAAGTGAAGAATTCCAATGCCTTTAAATCATTTGAGGAACGGGTCGGCTCTGCGGTGACCAATGTTAAGGTACAGTTCGACTAATTTAAAGGATTTTAAAGCGAAAGATCGTTAATCGAAGGGATATTTTCTATAAGTTTTTTAATCTCTTATCAGTTGAGCACAAAATTATTAAATATTTAAAATATTAATTAATCATTAAAAGTGAATTCATTTTATATTTCACTTTTAGTTGCAATAAATTATTAAAATTAATAACTAAGAACAATACGGATTTAACCTTGAAATTGTCCCTTAAAAGAAAAAGTGTACAGGGATGAGAGAGAGAGAGAGAGAGATCCTCTACGAGCAAGAATCTGTTTAGATAAATATCTACCCAGGGGGGGAGGGGCGCCAGAATCGCCCACCAAAGGTCGCAAATTTGACTTGAGATTACACAAAAACAATAATAGATAGAAACAATTTGAAAGCATTAAGATTTAAAGAATGTCACTCTTTATTAATGATAGACGTTTCGATTCTGTACAATACAACGCCCTCTGTCTCAAAAAATACTGGATTTTCGAGTTTGAAACCATCACCAATCGATTCAGCATGTGAAAATTAGTCAGAATCGATGTATCTATTCATAGGGTTATATTTTTCGATTATAACGCCATCTGCACAATATGTATTTGTTTCCTACTTTGTTAACTAATAGTCAAAGTATGTCATGTGCTATATCGTTGTGTCATGTGCAGAATAATGAGTTCTTTAATATAAAAATACTATATAGAGGGAAATATTAATTTTTAAACATGTCACCCATAGAATAACATTACGTGAGAAACTTCGAACATTTTTAAAAAAACAAAAAAAACATCCTGAAAAAATTTATTTTGTTCTAAATTCAATACTAAATCTAAATATAATTTTTTACAAAGATTTGGAAAATTTGTAAAAAAAATGGTAAAAATTTTTTTGACCCTGAAAAATTACTTTTAAAAATTTGCAATTTCTATCACTAATAAATATTGACATTCTTTAAATCTTAATGCTTTTAAATTGTTTCTATCTATTATTGTTTTTGTGTAATCTCAAGTCAAATTTTCAACCTTTGATGGGCGATTCCGGCGCCCCCTGGGTAGATATTTAGTTTATCTAAACAGATTCTTGCTCGTAGAGGACCACTCTTTCGCACTGCCGGTGTGCACTAAGGGAACATTTCAAGGTTAAATCCGTATCGTTCTTAGTTTATTTTAATCATTAAATTTTAATTATTAACTCAATGTCTGACCAAATATTGTTAATAAATAATTATTTTAATTGTGATTTTAAATATTTTGATATTATAACACATTTATGAAACTAAAATTGAAAAATAATAAAATGAATTCACTTTTTTAATCGGCTTTTAATGTTTAAATTCTGATTTTTGATCACTTGATTGTTTTCTTATATTCTTCTAAATTCTGGTTAATTTCTATTTTATAACTGTTATACTGAATACAATCAATACTAACCTCATATATACTAAAGTATAGTATTTATTGCTTTAATTCGTATGAATTATGGCCCAATCGGTCATTCCATTCATTCTATACCTTTTTTGTATAATTGATTAATTGATATAAATAAAAATTGATTGCACTTCGATTAATATAATAGGAACGGACTATTGATGTGTAAATGTTATATCAGAGGTGCGTAAATGATATTGATCCAGAATCGTTTTCTAATTGGTTAATTCTGAAAAATTAGTTATACCCTGAGCAAAATATCCCGTCCCTATTTACTAAAATTCTGCTACTTTAAGAATATTCTCCCAAATTCTGTTAATACCTTTAGACCTGTATTTGTGTCAGATTTTATGAATACTGTTTGAATCCCCTCTAAGAATTGACATAAAATATTTACGCATCTCTGGTGTGAAATGATGATAGAGTACTTGCCCTCTCATATGTCTCTTTCGTCAGAGACGTTGACTGATTAAGTAATTTTCTGATCACTTATTATTGTAATTACTGTCCATTCAATTATTATTCATTAAATCCATTAACGATAGGCTTCTAAAGCATAATGAGAGACACACCCGACGCCACCCATTCATTAGATTCTGTGTCTACTAATTGGAAACATTTTTGTTTTTGTTCTTTCGTTTTTGCATAAATACTATTATATTTTGTCAGAATATTCTGTATTTATTTTTATTAGAATAAATAGTCGTTTGAGAAATATTTGCTAAATAAATAAATTATTGCTTATTCTGTGCAACTTATGGCACCAAATTCTTGTGCCATTCCTATGAATACAGTTGTGCAGACAGTGATTACTCGCACAGACACACATCGATTGCCGTTCCAAACAAAACAATTAAATTCAGAGCTTTTTTGTTTTTGAAGTTTTAAATTTGTTTTTTCATTCAATTATAGAGCAAAATGTCGACTTCGCGTAGCAATAGTACCAACAGTTTTGAGGACGCGCTCAATAGCACCGAACGAAAAGGGTCTTTAAGCGCCGTCTCACCCACTTCGCCATCGATTCCAGAAGACAAACCAATTTCCTAAACCCACACAAACAAACGAAAAACAAATCGACAATTGATTTGTTGGAAAATTTTTATTTAATAATAATTTCTTTTTTTAAAAAAGATTTAAAGAGAAAATTCTGTTTTTTATATTTAAGAATTAATTATAATTTCCTTTTTTTGTTTTGTTTAAGTCCAACAATTTGTCGCTTTTTTATTATATTAATAATTATTTTTTGATTGTGTCAGAGCTGTGGATAATTGTGATCATTAAATGATTGGATAAATTGGTGATTAGAAGTGATTTGTTCTCTCCTGAGCTATCATTTTAATAGTCACTAAACGACTAATTTTGAGTTTATATTTATTTTTTGTCTACTTTTAGCCATTAATTCAAATATTCGTATTAAAGTATGTTTCAATTCATCTAAAATTCAGTTTAAATAATAGAAATAGTCTGCAAAATAATGCCCACTTCTTAATAATAGCTTTATTTGAATCAATAAGTTTAGTAAAACTTCGTATTTAAACAATTCTTTTGATTATCGATTATTAACTCACGATATGAGCCAATCATTTATAAGAACTGAGGACAGGTCTGAACTAATTTATTGTACTTCAGTCACGAAAATTCACAGCTTTTTCGTTGTTATACTTTATCTCATATCAAATGCGATGCGAAGAGTGCTATAAATATATCAAAATATAATTTTCAAATTAAAGACATTAAGAACTATTGGAAACACTAAAACAAAAGAAAACAAAAACTAATTTTTAATAATTTATTTTAATTTTATTATTGAAAACAATATAAATATATATATAAAGCGTATGATTACTATATCTGTTAATTGTCTGTTAGAATGTCTGTATTGACTGTGTATTAACACAAAACACCTGCAAAACCTATCAATTCTTTTAAAGTTCTTATAATTTATTGTTTTTTTGTCACTTATTCCCTGAGCTTTTGGTTTTTGATTTAAATATTTTTTTTTAATTTCAATTTTATTTGTTTGTGTCTCTCCTTTCATAGCAATACTATTAGTAAAGTTTATTCGGTTTAAAAACTAATTTTGTTTGTTATTTAATTTCTTTTCTTAAAAATTAAACTTTTGTGAAGCAAACTCTCGGATCAACCACTTTGTGTGCCATTAATTGACTTTTCACTTGTGATGCAAATACATATTTGTTTGTCTTTAATGTCAGTTTATTTTCTATAATTTGCATAAAAAGACAAAATTTTACTTTTTATTCTCACTAATCATTAAAATCACTAATCAATGGGTTCTTAAAAAAAGCACAAAAACTATTTGATAATTCATTGAATTAATTATTGATTTGAAAAAAAGACAAGTTTTGAATCAATCGATCAAATAATATGTCAAAAGACACACAAAAACATACAATAATTAACACAAAAAAACTATTATATTCTAAAAAAATCTAAATAACGAAAACAACAGAAAAAAATATAAAAAAAAACATTTGAATATCATTTTAAGATCAGAAAAGAAAAAAATGTTTGCAACAAAAAAATAAAACAAAATTAAACTAAAATATTAATGTCGTGTAAAACGTACTTAAAATACATATGAAATGAAATAAAAAGCAAAAAAAGAGAACAAAATATCAATTTTTGGACTAATTTATTGTTTAAAAAGTTTATTACAATTTATAATTAACTAATTATTTAGTTTTATTACTAATAATTACATTATTTTATTGATTCAATACATGAAATGATTTTATTGTTTTTATATATGATATAAGGAAACACACATTTATTTCGGTTCCTTATTGTCCACTTTGTCGCCGTCGGCACTGGACTTATCTTTAGACTTACTATCCTTTGTTAATTCTTTACTCTTTTCCAACATTTCCTTTTCCTGTTTTTCCCGTTCCATCGCCTCATTGGCCAGTGTTTGAAGCCTCTCGAGCATAACCCTATGTTTTTCCTGTTTGGCCTTAGCCTTCATATCCCTCTTAAGCACTTCGTCCTTCTTAATCAACGCCTCCTCAAAACGGGGGTCATCCGGGTCTAAATCATAGCCAACAAACTCGCGGACCTCCTGTACGAGCCGTTCCTTTTTGGCCAATTCCTCGCGTTTGGAGTCTTGCATCTCATGATATTTCTTCCAGAACTCTTTGTTCAGTTTCGGCAATTCCTTCAACTTTTCCATTACATCCCTCTCGCGCTCTCGTCTCACCTTCGCCTCGGCCTCTCTCTGGGCCTTAGCCTCTGAAACCAATTGTTGGAAAGGTTTACAGAAGGCCTGTTCGTAGCCCTTAAGCCATTTGAGTTCCTCCCTCGAGGGCCACATCACTCCGGGCTTAAGCCCCGAGGCTCTGCCATAAGTGGCGTATCGCTCGCGTATTCTCTCGGTCTTCAATTCGCCCCACCGTTGGATTTGCGGGATATTCGTCAACGTCTGCTCACTTCTGACCAGTGGTGGCAGTCGTGAGACGTCTCTCATTCGCATCACTTCCTCTTCGCTCAACACTTCCTTATCTTCGTCTTCAAACTCCTTAAGACTTTTATACTGTTTCTCCACTTCATCGTCCTTTGCTTTCGGTTTCTTTCGGCCAAACAAACCGCCGAATGATATACTTCTTGTGCTACACCTGACCAACAGAGACACCTGTGCTCTCATAAACAGCCGCTGTTGTTGTCTAACGAAACATAGATTACATAAACTCTTTATTGAATTCATGTCTTCAAACACTTATATATTATTTTGCATTTAATTTAACGATAGGTTTGTTTTGAGATTTGATTTTAATTATTGTAAAAGTCATACAAAACTACGACAACAGATGTCGACAATAGACTAACGCTTTGGACAAAACACACGTTTTTCTTGTATTCAATATTCAAAGTCTTTTCAAAACATTGTTTGGTTTTGTATTTCCTTTTCCTCTTTAATCCACAGCAATGTCTGACACGTAAGTGCAATAACTGTTGATTAAAACTCTTAAATTCGGTATTAATTGAAATTAAAATTAATTATTTTATCCGAAAAGTTGTTAAACACATGTGTTTTAGTGTTTTTGGTTTAGTTTTAATTTTGTTGAGTTTGTTGTTAGCAATCAATTGCTATTCAATGTCTGAATAAATCAATACTTAAAACACGTGTTTTAACTGAATTTGAATTTTACATAATATTAATTAATTGTTTTGTTTTATCAAACAGTAAGACAGCAAAGCCCACGTCGGGCACGAGTGCTAAAGTGCCGACAGTACCCGAAACTATCCTCAAAAAGAGAAAATTAAGGGCACAGTCGAAGGCAAAGGCGCTCCAGAAAGCTATCAAAGATCGAAAAGTATTTGAAAATTAATTTTTAATTTCTATTTTTTTTACTTCACTACTGATGAACAAAGTTATAACTCTAAGAGTGATTACTTCAAGTAATTTACTTGTGTTGATAACCCCAGCTCTCTGACCAATGACAGCACCGATACTTGTTTTTGTTTTGTTTTTTGAACATTAAATTGATTTTCTTTTCGTATTCATTGATAGGTTAGACATACGAAACGGCAGACAATCTTCAAGAGAGCCGAACAGTATGTGAAAGAGTATCGCCAGAAGGAGAGGGATCTGATCCGAATCAAACGTCAGGCCAAACAGCACGGAAACTTCTATGTGCCCGAAGAGCCCAAATTGGCATTTGTTATGAGAATCAGAGGGTATTTGCAATTTTTCAATGTTTTTCTGTTTGAATTGTTCTTTAGTTTTCTTTTTTATTCCACTCCTCTCTCAACCAATACTAGTGTGAATGGTGTGAGTCCTAAACCGCGCAAAGTGTTGCAACTGTTGAGACTCCGACAGATCAATAATGGAGTGTTCGTTAAGCTAAACAAAGCCACTATTAATATGTTGCGAATCGCCGAACCGTTCATCGCTTGGGGCTATCCCTCCCTTAAGAACGTTCGCGACTTAATATACAAACGGGGTTTCGGTAAACTGAATGGACAGCGCATTCCACTGACCGACAACACCATTATTGAGAAACGTTTGGGCAAACGGGGCATCATTTGTATGGAGGACTTGATTCACGAGATCGTAACCGTCGGTCCGAACTTCAAGTACGCGAACAACTTCTTGTGGTACTTCAAACTGAACAATCCGAGGGGCGGATGGCGTAAGAAAGTGGTCCACTATGTAGAGGGCGGGGACTTTGGCAACAGAGAGGACAAAATCAATTCTCTGTTGAAAAATATGATTTAAATTAGATTTAATTTTTGCCCTTAATTTGAATTGTATTTTGGAAATTAAATTAAATAACAATTGTTTCAAAAGTTGTGTCAATTATTTGTATCTTTGAATGAAAGAAAAAAATAAATAATTTTTCGAAAGAATTCATTTTTTAATTGTGCTGTCTTTCGATGCTTTGATTATTTTTACAAAATTTTTAAATCAAAAACAAAACGATTGAAAATCGGACAAAACGTTACGAATTTGAGTGATACTTATTGAATGAACGGAATAATAGATTTAATGGAAATGATTTACTATTTTATAACAATTTTTAAATAAATCTAATTTTTTAATTCATTTTTAACAGAAAAACTAAACTTTTTTATCATTTGTTTCTAAAAGAGTTTATTTCACTATTGGTTTAAATTTATGATTAGAATTGTTTTGTTATTACAGAATATACAAAAACCGTAATTATTTAAACTTTAAATTTTAAAGTGTTTTACAAAACAAATTAAAGTCCCGAACAGTTGTTTTCGCGTATTTATCGCAAAACTCGTTGTCCGCCAACTCATAGAACGCACTCAACGGCACATACTGTGGCTCTTTTGGATTGTATTGATTGCGTCCTAAATATTTCAGATACAGGTGTCGGCACTCTATTCGTGGTAAACGTCGGGTGAATATTCCCGGTGTTTTAGCGATCAATTCGTGCGGTATTTGCATCTCATTATGGATTAAATCAAATACTTTAACTGCAATTCTATGGACTGAAAAACAAATGAATTAAAAACTAAGTTTTTTTTCTGTAAATCATTTAATTCACACATTTATCGTGAGTTAGTTTGCGAAAAATCAAGGGTGAGTTAAGTAACATCTTTTTGATCTCAAGTGCATTGAAACCGAACTCTTCTTTTAATATAAACGACAACTCCTTTAATATAAGATCAATTGAAAAATAAAACTTTAAGTTTTGTTTTAAGACTAATATTTAAAAGTATTTTTTAAATCGTAAAGAAAATAGAATACTCTATAAGACATGTCATTTAATAATGCAATTCTGGGATAACTTGTCAACACATGTCTGACTTCATTGGCAGTCAAACCGAATTCCTTTTGAATGAATGCCAACTTATAGTCAATATATTTCGTCGACTGATTCAGTAATTTAGGCGCTTTTGTCAAAACCGATGCAATCATTTGGCGGTCAAAGCGTTTTGACTCTAAATAATTGATTCGCACTTTCAAGTCATCCAAATGTTCCCAAAAAATGGTCGGATTTTTACTGAAAAAATATCCCAAATCTGAGGGATTGACGCCATTGTCCACAAGAAAACGTATATAAGGTTTACAATTGACCTCAAAGTCCAGTTTCAGCAGATGTTCGGCCGTTTTGGGAGATTTGCGTTCAATAGTCGCCAAATCGACCCCCAATTTGATAAACATTTGTATTGTTTCTGATTTGTCTGCAAAAGCACTCAAATTGAAAGCCATTCCAAGGGTTGGACTGATTTCGTCCAACAATTCGTAATCTATTTCTTCACTCAAAGCATCGATACGTCTGTCCATTACTAGCGATGTGTCCGACAAATCAATGGCATTTAAATCTCTTTTATTATTGCCTGTGCTTTGAGTCAACACATCCTCTGAAAAGAGTCGTTCAGTAATTGCATTCAAATAATTATTATTTGTATTACAATTGTCTTTAAATGTCTTCTTCGGGTGAGTTATGTCTTCTGAAGGACTTGTATTCAAATAACGCATTGATTTTGTTGTTATTATTGATTCAAAAGAGTTTTGTTTATTCAATAAATTTATAGTTTTTTGCGATTTATTTATAATTGTATTGCAATTCAATGACTTTGGCGTTAATTGTATTAAAATTTTGTTTAAAACTACTTTTGAAAACATTTTGTTTTGATTTCTAAATATTTTTTAAAATCCAAAACAAGTTTACCGACAGTTGTATTGAATGCTATCAACAGATGTCCTGAATATCGCTGTAATTGAACTCAAGTTTCAATTTGTTTTAAAAAGAGGTTAAATGACTGAATCAAACGCTATTGAAATTGAATGCTATTTAAGTTGAATAGTTGTGAATCAGTTATTCGGTTTCAATACAACCTAAACATTGATTGCAAACAAGTTTTTGAATTTTAAAAATGAGTTTTTGTTTTGTTTTCACAATTAATTGTAATTCAGTTCACAATTAATTTATAAATAATTGTAATAAAAGTTTGTTTTCAAATAAAATACAACTTTTTATATATTAAAGTGATTTGACATTAGATTTATAATTCATTTATTAATTGACTCATTGTTTGAGAAATGTCTTTATGACTAAACATAAGATAAGATCCAAATGAAGACAATTAAGTGATTGAATGAATTGAAAACTGTTTTGAAGTTATGATTAAAACTTCAGTTAATTCTCAGCGAATATAAAGAAAAAAAGTTTTTACTAAAGATATTATTAAACATTATTTATTAATTGATTTGAAGACGTAATGGGAATCCAAAGTCTGAAGAGTTTTGTCGAATCAATTGGTGGACTGAAAGTGGATTATAGACTACAGAATACACGTGTAGTTATGGACGCAAACAATTGGATGTATAGTCTGTTCCGAACCCAAAGCAGACAATACTCTAAAAGGGTTGGAGTATTTGATTACGTATTCGGAGGTAATTATAGAGAATATGTCCAACAGTTTGAGAGGTTTTTCACACAATTGGAAAAGTGTTTAATTGAACCCATTTTTGTCTTCGATGGCGTCAATCAATACAAGGACTCGAAGAAAAAGAAGAAATTAAACGATAGAATAAATAAGACGATTAGGAATAGTAGTAATCAATGTGTTGACCAAAATAATCTCATTTATCCATTACTTCTGAAACAGACTTTTATTAGTGTTATTAAGCGATTGGGTATTAAACACATTCAGTGCAGACATGACTGTGACGTAGAAGCGGTCAAATTGGCCAACGATTACAACTGTCCGCTCATTTCAGACGACAGCGACTTCTTTATAATGAATGTCAGGAAAGGAGTGATTAGTTTTGATTCAATGAAATGGCGTAAAGTGAAGGGACCCTCAAATAGAGGTTTCATGAGTTGTAAAATCTATAGAATCGATAGACTTGTGGCCAAATTTGATGGATTGACAACCAATTTGTTACCCATTTTTGCTGTGTTTATGGGAAACGACTTCATTGAAAAAGATATTAATAAAATCTATTTTCAAATGAAAAATGATATCAAATGCAAAGAAAAGATGTATACAATCCTCAAATGGTTGGGCACTGAAGGCAAACGAGACGCCAATCGTGTCTTAACACAGATTAAAGACTATTTGAATGAAAAAGGAATGAATGAAATGGAAAGTAAAGAATTGATTGAATTGTTTAACAAATCTATTAATAAATATAACGTCGAAAGTACACGTATTGACTGTATTTGAAGACTATTTTAGTATTAAAATCCAATGAATTGGAAAATATTTGTGCCAAAGAAGTGCTGAAACATATCTCAGGCATCGATGAAATACCCGATTGTTTTCTCATTGATTTGTTTATTCGTTCAGATTTTGATAAAAGTGTTATAAAAATGATTTTTAAACACAAAATAACTTTACAACCATTGGTGGAAAACATTGATCTGAAGTCATATTTCGATTGCTGTCAGGAATTGTTTGAATATATTTCCGGTTTATTGCGAACTAATGGCAAAGATATGACTCAATTCACTGTTAAATCAAGAATTGGTTCAGAAATGGTTATACAAAATATAATTCCTAGAATTGAGACAAACATTGGACTCAAAGCACTTCCATATTTGGCACAAATACCTAACCTTTCATATGACGACAAGAGAAGTCTATTTTTCGATATATTGGAAGTGAATGTCGAGTCACTAATGAAAGAATTGAACAGAATATTCAGTTCAGAAGACATAGAGTTTTGGTTATATATTGTTATTATAATTAAGTATTGAAAACGAAAAACTGAATGTGGTTTTGACTTAAGTCGCGCTTTAATACTAAACATAATTCACTTTAAATATGAAATTGTTTTTAAAGAATATGTAATGATTTGCGAGAAAATAGAAGTTGAGTTCAATTTATTAGTCACTCATTATTACAATGAATTGCAATCGAGTTATCAATTCATTGAAATATTGAATTCAATTCTACGAAAACCGATTCAAACAATTGATTTTCATCACTATTTGAATGGTTTTCTAATTCACAAACTATTCCATCGAATAACTGATTCCAAACCCATTCACTTCATTAGTGATGAATACAATTCAATCTATTGGTCTCTTTTGGAATCAATTATTTAATATTTAGAGTGTTTTGATTCAGTGGTCGTCAATGTTAGGGATGGGAAATGTTGTATTGTATAGAAATACATCCCCTATCATGAAGTAAAAGTGTTTGGGATAAATACCTCATTCTATCAAACAATTTGAGTCTATTTCACAAATGGTTTACAGAATTGTGTAGTTTTTACAGAATATTTTGTCTTCATTGACATATTGAGGACTCTTTTACCCAACTTTTAATCAGGGATGCGGAGACTTGAAAATCAGTAGGTGGGGTATTCTGGACAGTGACGTCACAAATCTACCAATTTTTGGACAAGGGTTATTTTGAAATAGTCAATTATAACTGAATTTTATTAAAATATCCCAATTTAACAGAATTTTGAGGAAATCTGCAAGAATGAACAAGATTGTAGCAGAATTGTGGTGAATTTTACCAAATTTAGCAATAATTTGACAACTTTTTGTATTTTTCAAGGAATTTAGATGGAATTTAACAGAATATTCTAAAAACAGCATAAAAGTTATGGGCAGTGTTGGCCAGTAGAGGCCATAACTGAAGAGCATTCCTTTTGAATCTACACATACCATGAATGTATATTGTAACGACTAAAAACTGTCTGACCAGGGCGTTGGGTCGCCACCTATGTTCTGTGACCCAACCCCGGGACAATACCTGCTATCGGAACCATATGTCCGGACACAAACCAAAACCTAACAAACCTAAGACCTGACCTAACCGATTGCTAATATTCAACTAATCAAACATTTACCGCCGATTCGCAGCGCTTTGTGTTGTTTGTGTGTGTCATAGGCAAGAAATGCCCACCGAGAGCTATTTGACTCTCGCAGCTAGCA
>JAQFXN010000242.1:0-25613 GCA_034693365.1 Liacarus xylariae | reverse complement strand
AATTGTAGAAAGTAGATATTATCTGTATGGATTATCGAGTTGAAGAGCCAAATAATCATCTAATTAAATGTTTATTAGAATTTAATATCATATTTGTCTTAAAATTGTGAAATATCTTCCTCTTCTAATTTTAAACTAGTGGATCAATCATATAAATTTAATTTTATACTGTATATGAAAAAATGTCCGTAAAAAGATCCCCTTCCATTAATTTAAGAATTATTGAACTTTAAAGAATAAATTTTGTAGACAATACATTATTTACAAAAAATTTTATTGAAAGAATATTAATTTAAGTAAATTTTAAAAATTATCTCATACTGTATATTCAATCAAAGAATTCTTTAAAGACCATCACAGTACTTTTATATTATGTTTATAAAATAAAAGTAGGATGTTGTTTTAATGACTATTATTGCATACGATAACAAATTATGAGAAAAATATCTGTATAACTGTAAACATTTGCGAAATAGATCACCATTTATTATCAAACTTCGAACGCAAATAAAATTAAAACAAAATGAGATAATTGAGAAATTTCAAAACAGACTTTTAAAGTGATTAAAGAAGAATGTTTATTAATAAGAATTTTTAATTAAAAGAAAATTTTCGATACGAAGAACAAGAATTGAATTTTTAAATCAACAATTTTAGCATGATATACCATGATTACCAAATATGTTTGGGTAATATTTAAAAGACAATACCAAACTGTACCAGAATCTAGAGAGAAATTTTTGGTAATCGAGGTATAACAGGTTTATTTTTAGCATTATTTGATATTTTGACATTGTTTGACATTGTTCGATAGTGAAAATACAATAATAGACGATAATGAAAATGAGAATAGTCCCCTGCAAATGACACTATATTCTAACATTTCAACAATTGCATTCACATTTGAATAAGTTCATCAAAAAAAATAAAATTTATTATTCTTTATGCAAATGTAACAAACATTTAATTGTTAATTTCTTGAAAACTACATTACTTAGAAATATAATTTTTGTATATTTATTCACCATATAGTGTGCTGTAATAATGATTAAAATTTCATCAAATTCTGAAGACTTTTATCAAAGTATCATGATAGTCTTTTGCTAAAAAGTCAGAGGGTTTACAATATTTGAAAACTGCACAGCCCCTATTGGCTACCCCTGTAATAAGGACTGGCTATTGGCCATATGATTTACATTACCTCCTTCTGACGCCCTTACATCAGGGATGTCCAGACTTTAAAATGCTAAGAGGGTATTTTTGTCGGCGAGAGCCTAGGGGGAGTCTAGGGGAGTATAAAATGGCGGATTTTGCCAAATTTTGCCTAGGGGGTCCAGGGGGTTTTTAAATAAAATCTTATTTTGACTGCTTAATGTAATAAACATGTTTATCCCTCTAAAAAATAGTTTATTTATGCTTTTTAATTGCAAATCGCGGTAAAAATAGTGATATAGTTTAAAATTGGTAAACTTATAGAAATTTTGAATACAAAACATATGAAAACCATTAAAATAGTGCTTAAAACGAGTTTATTTAGTGATTTTTAATATAACTACACTGCAAAACAGTAAAATATTTCTATTTTGTAATGAATTTGGCTAAATATTTTAAAATCGGCGCCTTCGGCGCCGTTTCCTAAAATTTTGCCTAGTGGGAAGGGGTACCTCGCGGAGAGCCTTAGGGGTATCATCCAAAATGCCAGGGGGTATTCCGGGATGGATCCCCCTCTGGACATCTCTGCCCTCACATAAACAGCATTAGAGCAATTCTTGTACCCTCCCATAGGATTAGCATTAGCCCTCTTCTTTCTTCCTTCCATAGACTTAACTTTGACAGTTTAGAATAAATTGAGTATCAGATATTCAAATATATTTCAAATTCAAATCTTCAACTAATTTATTCCACACAACGAAAGAAGAACTGGTGTGAGTGTTGCTGTCAATTATTTGAGTTCAAAATTTTTTAAAAAGAGAGAGCCATTCGTTTAGTTGTGTTTAATAGGCGTTTGGAAATCTGTGCATACATTAAATCATTTCCACAGACTTGTATAGAAAGGCATACATTCTCTTGAAATTTAAAAATATTTTCACATTAATTAAAGATATTTTAATTAATTGAAAAGAATAATCTCTCAAAAATGATTAGAACTTCATTTAAGTCATATATTTTTGTTAACAAATAAAACTAAAAGCTATTTCCAATTTGTTTGGCATTAAATAAACAGAGAATAAACACTAGGAATCTGTGATTTGAATTACAGTAATGTCTGGATATGTGTTAACACTAAACAATATAATTCTCGAAAACAACTCATTCAATAATTTTTTAGATTAATTACATTAAACTCAAAGAAAATAGTAATTATTAATACATTTCAAACATAAGAATTTATAATATATTGAAATGTTTTTCTTTAGTCTTTATAAGTGTTTAGAAATTGGTTTAAATATTTTTGTTGCGTTTTTTTTGTGCATAACTTCTTGTTTTGGACTATAGATTATGGTTTCAAAGGTGTTTCGCTACTATTTATGCCATATATAGCAAACTGTAATTGATAGGCGTCTTATACAGTACTGAATAGAGAAGAGTAGCCATAGTTGGGTCGATACAAGTATCCAAAATATTCTGTAGTTATTCTGTGTTGAACTTTAGCACTAAAATAACGCTTCTATTTGTGTAACTTTAAACAACTATAACATTCAGTGGCAACCAATGACTGTCTGAGATTCCCAGACATTTGCCAGTCTATCGATCAGTTTCTGGTCTTTTTTGAATAAGTTCTCAACACAAAAGTCTAATTTCAGGAAAAAAATTTAAATTTGATAATAAAATTGAGTAATCATTTGAAAAATTGTCAAATATTAAGTAATATTATTTCCGGTGAAATAATTAATAAATTTATAGTTTTTGGTGAACTTTTGTTTTAAAGTTTTTATTGGAAGCTTAGGTAAAGCTTTTGTATCATATAATACAATACAATATAATATATATAAGAGTAAGAAATGCTTTTATTTAAATATTGATTTTCTTTATTACTTTTTCCTTTATTTTTATTTATTTATTTTTTGTAAAATTAATTTCTATTCAATTGATAAATCGATTTTGTGTCTCATTATATACTCAAATATTTAATGTCCCAATTAGTGCTAAAATATTGTATATTTTAATACATTTGTAGTGACAGTAAAGTGCAGTTTAAGAAAAAAATAGTATTTAAAAAAAACTCTTCTATTGAAGAATAAGGAGTTTATAGTTTTGAACGTCGATTGATAACTGTTATTGAATGAAAACGTGAATGTCATTGATAAATCTAAATGATAAGGCAAGTTTAAATTTAAAATTTGAATTTATTTAACACAAAAATTTTGTTTCTATGAATTTAAATTGTTCAGCAGTTATTTCAACTGTTTTTATATAATGGCTAAAAGACATAATTGTCTGCTCCAGCTTGATAACTTGTTTTTAGAAGTGTTTAATTTGATGATATTTCCATTGATAAAGTTCAGTAGATTTAAGAAGTGAATTAGAATATGACCATTTTAATACTTTAACTGTAACTGATCAATTTTAACTAAATTTAGATTTGTAGACACAATAAAACATCAGAACTGGTGAGCTTGACCACTCCTATTGGTTTTGGAAAATTCTGACAGAAGACTATTTTAGATTTATATACACATATTTATTTTTTTAAGTCTATTCATCCTTGATATTTGTTATATAAAATACATAATAACAAGCTTTTAAAGAAAATCGTTTGTAATAACAAATAGTCTGTTAAACCGAAATCCAAGATATATAGTCGGAATTCAGGGTAGTTTGGACAGGTATGAAGTTATAATTTTGACAGTATTATGTTCATCTATGAATTTAAAGAAGGTATTGTGAAATCACAGGCTCTAATCAAATTTGGGCAGAATCTCGACCACTTCAGCTAGATATAAAAACATGGGACAAAAGAAAGGAAATTTTCATGAATCCGATCCTATTATTTAAGTACTGGTCAGCTGGCCTTAGAGTCTAAAAGAACACATCTCCTAATACGGTATAATATATTCGTAGTCCTCTCTCTTCTCTATGTTTTAAAAGATTAAAAGGAGTAAAATATGAAAAATCAAAACTTTGTTCAAATAGTGTTAAAAAGAATGTCCACCTCTTCTTAATTGTTATTTTATACAAATAGCAAAACAAATCTATTATATCAAAATGTGTTTCACTCCCTAAATATTATCTTGTTAAAAAATATCATTTTATGTCGTTTTAAATGTCATTTCAATTAAAATTGAAGGAATTATTAAAAAAAATAAAAAATAATTGATATTTAATTTTTTTCATCCAATTAAACGCTTCTTATTATATATCTTTGAAACTATATTTTATTGGGTTATTATTTCAATCATTTAATTATTTTGTTTCTCTTCAATAAATCATTTTTGATATAATTATTTTATAATAATTTAAAAGAGAAAAAATTGTTAGAACTTAATGAATAAACTTTCGAATAGAGTATTGAAATAGAAATCCGCTTCGAATCAGATCTTGAATTATCAGAAAAATTTTGAATCTATAAAACTATTCTCTGGTCTTATAGTTTCGGTTTAGTCTAATGCCGATTGACATTTTGGAAAAAGCTTTGCCGGTCTTCTGGGCGTTGGCACACATATGGAAACATATTGAAAGTGTATTTTGAACATTAAAATGTTATATTATAAGAAACTGTCCAATGATAGATTCTATATTACAGTATATGCCTTTGTATATTTCAATGCCTTATTATATTTAATTAAAAATGGATTATCTTTTTTGATTGACTTTACAATTGGATAAGAATTTTCTCTATTATTCCAAAAAAATTTGAAATTGTAAAATAACTTCAATTAATTGTTAATCTATTTATATAAATCGATTTTAATAAAAGCCTGATTTAATAATTACAGGTATTGCTTTCCAATTCATATTATAAACATTCAATAATAAAAACTAAGTACAGAATGAAATGAAATTAAAGACAACTTGACCCTTATAAGTTTTAAATACTATTTAGTTACGACCAAAAACTTAAAAGCAGGGGAGGAGGTATGGATACTGATAAGAGCCTCAAAATCACAAGAGGTATAGAGGAGGGTATTTTGCAATCGCAAATTCTTGCAGAATTCAATTAGAAATGACGTAATTTAGCAGAATTTTATAGAATTCAGGCAAATTATTATGAATTCTGCAAGAACATAAGAGAATTTTATCAAATTTAATAAGAATTTGATAAAATTCTTTTATATTCTAAGAATTGAGACAGAATTTGAGAGAATATTCCAAAAACGGCACCGTAGGCGCTGTTTTCTAAAAATTGCCAAGGTACCTCATTTTTCTTCTTTACAGTGAGAGCATTCTGGTAATTTTTCGGAGACAGGGGATATTTTGGCTATTCCCCCCCCCCCCATTGGCCATTCTTAATATATATTCGATTTGATTAAATTGATTTTATTTGAAAATCTGAATTGTAAGAAAATCTGATTTCATCTTAAATCTTACTAATAGGACTCATTTATTATACATGTTTTAGATTCAAAAGTACTTAATCTTTTGTTACTTCCTAGAATATATTTTTAGTATTAACATTTTATTATCAATATACTTTCTTATAATGCATATGTTTTGACTGACAATTAAAATTTTGTGTTTTTTCAATTTCATTCCATGAATAGGACCGAAATATTTAATCTGACGAAATCCTAGGGTGGGGAAAAAATCCTAGGTTACTAATTCTGAGGGTTGAATACTGTAACATTATATAATTTAACTGAATTTATAGTCTTCATGAATTAATTAACACAACAATATATATATCGTTGGAAAGCTTATGGCGTAACAAATCCAACGGTATATAACACAGGTCTGACCATTACCGTCGGTATCACCGCCGCGCTGGCCACTCACCGCAGAGGAATAATTTCAACAACAATTTACTCGCTATTGAAAAAGGTTTCCAACGATATATATATTGTTGTGTTAATTAATTCATGAAGACTATAAATTCAGTAAAATTATATAAGGCGCTATTAACAATGACCACCAACTTATGAGACATACTATACATTAAATTCTTTAGTGAACATTCTCGCATAGAATTTCATTATTATAGAGCGATTTAAGAATATAAAGTTTTTATCACTTTTTCCCCCCGTTGTCGAGTCATTATGTTATGCCAATACATGAAGCCTTAAATTAACGGATCATTAAATATAAATCGAAATGAAAACTAATTTTCTTTGAAACTTTGAATTATTGAATATTATTATAAATAAGTTAAGACATTCATTCATATTATTCTCACTATTTTTAGCTCAAAATTATTGGACAAAACAACTATTTCATAAAAGAAAAGATTGTAATTTGTTTTAATACAGTCTACTATCAGAAAAAATTCATAAATATTTCCTATTATTTCCTCACGATATTATAATATAATCAGCAATCGTGAATAAAGTCGAGAAATATAGAAAAATGAAGATAAGAACCTTTAATTAAATAGTACAGTATTATTGAAACTATTAAATGTTTATTCATTTCATAACGAGACTCTATTTTATCCGTTGTACTTCACTTTTTCGAAAATCACTTTTTCGAATGCAGTAAAAACTAAAAAGCTCCCAGGTAGCTCAACTTAGTTACCTGGGGGCTTTTTTAATGTCTGATTTTTAAATTTTTGTTGACTTAATTTTTTCTTTAATTTAATCAGTTGAGCTACATGGGGGCTTTTTACGTCATTTTAAAAAATTAAGTCAATAAAAATTTAAAAATCCGACTTTAAAAAAGCCCCCAGGTAACTAAGTTGAGCTACTTGGGGGTTTTTTAGTTTTTACTGGATTCGAAAAAGTGATTTTCAAAAAAATAATTTCGAAAAAATGATTTCAAAAAAGTGAATTTCGAAAAAGTGATTTTCGAACAAATAAATTCGAAAAAGTGATTTTCGAGATAATGATTTTCGAAAAAGTGATAGTACTCCATTTTATCAAATGTTAACTTTTTCTACTGTTTTTCAATGTTTTATTTTTTATTCAAAATTATTTTTCTATCGAAATGAAAATTTACAAAAAGTCGATAATTTGGTTAATCAGATAATATGGATAAACGCCTCGAATATAGCGCTAATTCGATGCAATCATTGCATTAATGATTGATTGTAAAGATTACAATATAAGCCAAGGATGGGGAAAGTAAGGAATCTCAGGGAGGGGTATTTTATTTTGGCGAAGCCAGTATTCCGGCTTGTGACTTCACAAATGTTGTCATAATTCTATCAAGGGGGTCCAGGGGGTATTTCACAATCGTCAAATTCTTGCAGAATTTGATTTAAAATGACGTAATTTAACAGAATTTTGACTAATTCTGCAAGAATTTAACAGAATTTGACAGAATTTAAGCAAATTATAGTCAATTCTGCAAGAATTTAAAACAATTTAATCAAATTTAGCAAAATTTTGGCAAAATTCTGTTATTTTTCCGAAATTTCACAGAATATTCTTTAAAAACGGCGCTGGTCTCTCAAAATTTCTATAGGGGTATCTCGCCTAGAGGGTGTCCGGCCAAAATCACAAGGGTGGACTCCCTTTCCACATCCCTGTTTTTTATATACAGAATATTATATTTGTTGTATGTTATGTGTAATACGATATCTCTCTTTCTATTCTTCCTCATGTTTTTTACACATTTTATTAATAATAATATTTTTTATTCATTCAGAAAATATTATACAAAAACGCTTTTCATAAACAGAGTCATAGAATTACTTTAGACTTTATATTAAATGATTGTGTTTTTGGTTTAAGAATTTAAAAAAAATCCTTTTCTATTATTACAATAAAAATGTTTTGAGATAAAAGATATCAGAATTAAAAAAATATATTTTCAATCATAGGATTTGTAAAAGTATTTGATAAGAAAATTTTGCATTCAATAAAATCGACTAAAATTCACTTATGTCTGTATGTTCTGGACTTTGGCCTTAAATATGTTGTTTATTTTCAGAATATACTGTAAAATATTCTAATTGTTAAAAATGTATTTTTTTGCATTCAATAAAAATGTCTTTCAAGGAATAAAATGTTTTTAGACTACAAAGTGTTTGTATTTTATCCTAAACTAAAGTATATTTTTCTCTGAAGGGGTCGACAACAATACCATAGAGTTGTAGACACATTGATTGATATTTTAACTACATTTCGACTGTAAATAAATATATATTTTCCAAAACCTACTGGTCCTACAAGAGCCAGAAGAAATATATACAGGAGTGACTAAGGTGGTCATATGCGTAAATAAGCAATCTAATTTGATAAAGTTATATTTTCAAAAGTATCATATTCATATTCTCGAATAAATCTATCTGTTTAAATAAAATTCTAGCCAGCATATATTAAATTATTTTAATGAATGAGCCGCGTTAATTATAAAACACGTGCAATGATTGATAAAATAGAAATGAGTGCTTGATGACCACTAGCTTGGTTATTGCCAAATGCAAACTGAACATTAAAATAAAAATAATAATATTAATAACGTTTAGAGCGCTAAACACCTATTGAGTGGAAAGAGAGTCACAAACGCTTTGACACAACAATATGTTTTGTACTTTAAAGCGATAGAGAGAGTGGAGAAGGAATTGTGAAAATATGCAAATGAATGTGTGCTCTCTCTTCTCTCTCTATTCGAGAAAAATGGTTTGGTGTAAGTGATATATCACCCAATTATTACAATATGACTACACAATAGTCGTGTCGACAATACAATTCATCGGCGGTTAATGTCCGCCCATTTTTTCGCTGTTTGACACAACACTATATTTTCTATGTCAATGCAAAAGTGCACAGGACTAGGAAGACAGGGAAGACTTGAACACTAGTAAAACTGGTCGTAAAATACATTTCAATGTAATAGTGGCCGCCGAACAGCACAGTCTGTTTCGGGTGTAATACATATATTGTTAAGAGTGTTTGGAAAATGTTCAGCACATATGCCAATGACATACAACTTAATCCCATTTCTCACTGTGTGAAAGGTTAATCCAATTGAGTCATCACATCACTACTCCTCTCAGTCCTCTCTCAATATTATAATAGTTTTTTCGAGTGACTACCGAATGTCAGTATATATACATGTGTGCCGAGCACTGGATTAACGTCTAGTCAGACACTTACCATTTACTTGTCAACCACTTTATAGCTCCGGTGCCTCTATTTTCTAAAATATACTTAACTTTCAATTTTTATCATTTCTAAACAAACCTTTCTTTACTTATGATATATTATTCTCTATGTATTGAATACATTATAAAATACTCTATTCTTAACATTTGAGATATGAATAATATTTGAAAAGACATTTTAATTTTCATTAATGTCTTGAGTAAAAGAATATGAGAGCCGACAATTCAAAAGCAAAATTGTTTGAAAAGCTTATCTAGGTATGATTGCACTGTAATATTCACATATAAGTTCAATTCCAGTGATTGGGTGATCACAACTGCTCTTTAACTCTCAATCAATTGGTAGCAAGATGTCTGTATTTTTTATTTACTTTATATGCAATGAAAATGAATTTTCCAAATATTTGTTTAATTATTTGATTGCGTGTGACTTAACTATCATATAATGACTCTTCTATTTGTGATATGAATATAATTCAATACAACCTTCAAAATCAAAATATTTGGATTTTTTTAAAGAATCGCTCAATTATTTAAAGCAAAAGATAAGAACAAAAATTGGTCTTGATTATAAAATTTATATGAATTTAAATACACTTTTAAGTACTCGAATATATACACATAGAGTGAATGTCTGGTGTTGTAGAGGAAGAGAATTGACATTTGAATGTATGAAAGGCTGACTTTTTCATTCGTCAGAATAGCTTTCGTAAACTTATATGAATAGCTTATTTGTGTCGGCTCTCTATCCGAATAGCTAAACGACCCGTTCCTCTAACAACAATACACGTAATATTAATTGTGACACAAAAATATGAATATAGAGCTACTGGTGCTCTATAGCAGTCAATGGCTAGTTGTGGACAATTGTATGTGTGATGTGACAGCTAAACACCTATTGTCAGGCATCCAATGCATTGATGTTCAATGATATGCCATAGCATTGGAATACAATTTTTGTGTTAGAGCTCACCATTCACTCCATTCTCTCTCTTCTAAGAGTTGAGTTGCGCTGCAAAAACTCAGACACAAAACACAGACATATAAAGAGTCGAAACAACAGAAATTGAATGGTTAGGCATAGAAATGAGAATAAGAAGCAGAAAACGAGATTTTGGCTTTTCTATGTGTCACACATGGCATAGGGCAGGCGCTCAAAAAGATTTTGTTACAGCTGAGGTATAGATGCCTTTTATTACAAAATAAGTAGCGAAAAATTCCCATTCAATACAAAATTTCTAATATAAGAAAAACATATAATATATAGTTTTAATGCAAAGGCATAGTTAAAGACCAGAAAAATGTTTTGTTAAGAAACAAAAATTGATATAAATTGAAGGAATATTTTAATTCTCAGTTATTCGGTTTATATTAGCGTAAAATTCTTCTAAATTAGTCTTATTTTTCTTTATATATATGAAAAACAAATTCTGGTTTTTCTAATTATATTTATCGCAACAGAAAAATATATATTAGGAAAGGGATGGCTCAGTGGCTTATTATATAAATTGTGTGCAATATATGAGAGACGCGACAGGAATTTATAAATTGAGTGAAAATAGTCTAATGAAATCAAATGGTGTGGTCGGGTATTAGCATAAGGATATATTGAGATATGAGCGCCGGTAGATTCTACATAGTGGTAGTGCACAGTCATACTCTACCACCGATTGCAAATCTCATGTGAGTACACAAATTGGCTTAACCAACAATTCTCGTGGTGTTCGCTCGGATCTAATTTTCTCTAACCGTAGTACTACTAGTGCTGCAGTAGTTGAGAGTATAAGTTAAGAGTTAGTATATGTACAGTGTGTTCGATGTACTATTATATACTACTGTTATATAAACATCCTTGCACCAAAAACAAATGGAGGATTTTATTATTAATTATTATTGAAAACCTGGTAAATTTATCCAGATAAACCTCATAGAAATAACTAGGTGCATGTACTTATATTACTAATAGAATGATGCAAATTGAATATTTTGATTTTAGAAATAATCTTTAATTTGAAATGACCCACACAATTTATCTTAAATGCTTAACTAAGTTGTAAATAAAATGCCAAAAGTTACTTGTTAATGATTTTGTTGAGCTATTTGCAAATCTATTTTACTAAAATATAATAATCAGAAAAATCTTTTATTGAATTAAAATAAAAATTTTAAACGAGATAAATAAATTCTCAAAATACAATTAAAAATTAATTTTACCTGGTAGTTAATAAAGTTTCTATAAAGCTCAATTTTTTCAGTTCATATATTGATTAGAATACTTATTAAATATTTTTTTAATGATTTTTCAAGCTGAAATATTGTAGATATTAAGATCTGTTATTGTTATGTCATAGATGTGTGAGATTTGTGAGTCCAGAGTAGTACCGGTAGCCAACTTTGTGGCTTTACTCGTTAATAGATGTGTTGCACACAAATTGAGTGTACAGTTCTGGTTGTGTCTCGCAATTGCAAACAGCGCTTATTCACTCAATTTGCTGTGCATTCAAACAGAGAGAAGTCTGAAAAAGTTTATTTCCCACTGAATACTCAAATACTAACTGATATACACCACAAATGTTGCACTAATGCTTCTAAATATATTGATGAGTTGGTCCCAACTCGACTACAACTTACAGTAACTCATATCATGATAGGCACCGATAGCAGCAAACTCTGTGCCTTTATTAACATTCAATCCAATTGATTGCCAATTGGAGATATTGCTCACACTTTCCTCATTCACAAGTCAACACTTATTCATTCACTGTTTTGCTTCACTAACGATAGTCGATAGGAAAAAATACTTTACATCAGAATATTTAATACTTTTCTCTCTCCAACACATTAGTGAAATGCTTTTTTTGCTTCTATTCTTTAGTCGAGAATTGAATTCACAAATCGATTGCAAATGCTTAAATAAACAAGAAATACAATTTAGCTTGTAACTTGTTCACATATTAAATAAATTTTATAATAATGATTGAAAGTATTGAAATTGCATGTTTATTTATTTTTCTTTTTAATTACAAGAATTAAAGTATTACCGAAATAATGCATAATTCGAAATAACTTTTCTTAATTTTCTTAAAATATTAACCAATTGTATACAATAAACAAATATTAGAAGTAAGAATGCACAATCTATAGACGCACTCTTTTCAAAACTAGAATATGGCATGATTATTCATTATTCTAATATTTTAAATAAATAACATAATCAATTATAGATAGCATGATAGATTACAAGACTATTAATTAGCGTCGTTTTACGTATGCTATGAATTGAAAATAATATTTCTCTTACACTTACCGAGGGTACGTTGTCATTAGTACAGCAGCCTTCGGAGAGCAGTCTGTCCCTAATCTCCCATGCAAATATTGACGGACATTCACGCTTGTATTGTGCAATTTTGGACACCACGTCATTTGTGGCCACACGAGGCTTACTGCCGCCGATAGCTCGCGGACGTATTGATCCCGTCTCGTAATATCGGCCCAATATCTTTGACACACAACCATTTGAAACCTTTATTTAAAAAAAATTATATTACTTGAGATCATTAACAATGGATTATTGAATAGAAAACTATTTGTCTATTGTTTTACCTGAAGAATGCGTGATATATCGCAAGGTCGGGCACCTGAATGTGCCAGCTCTACAATCTTCTGTCTGGTCGAGTCCGGCAAAGGACGACCGTTGACGTACACACCACCCAGTTGATTTATGCCTGAATGACCTGTCCATTAGAAACGAGTCAATAATTATTAAAAACGTCTTTTTTGAGTAAAATAAATCAAAATATAATAGTTTTATAATTAAAAAGAATTAAATAAATGTTTAGTTAAAAGGAAAGGTATGTATAAATAAATTAGTTTTTGATATTATTCTCGGTTCTGATTCCTCTCACTCTTTGGTTAAAAGTATGAGAACTGAACAGACAGTGAATGTATTATCCAATTGTTTCTCTAATATTCTTATCAGTGACTATGTGTTGGTATTTAACAAATGTCTATATACTGTATATCGATATATAAACACAGTGTCTAAAACTCAATTCCTAGAGCACCGTTCGATTTTGTAACAATAGTTTGTGTGTTGATGTGCTGAACCAGTAGTATATGAGTGAATGTGTAACCAATTTATGGCTTAAAGGCATATAGTCTTTGGCGCATTCACGTGGAATTAACTGTACAAATGTGTGGATACGTGTGATTAACAATGAGTAGTCACTCGTAGAGAGAGTTAACACTTTTTGTTTTGTTTAGCCATAGCTTAGGAAATAGTTTGGGGAAACAGAGAGAACTCAATGTTTTTGTTACTGTTTTGATAGACATTTGATGGCATATATCAGTTGATCACCTGTTAGTGTTCTCTTCAGGGGATCAGTACATCAAACTTCAACATCACTGTCCACTCTCTCTCCACTCTATTCTCCACATCACTCATCACTTTCAACACATCCACTGCAGAACTCCCTGTGCGCTATGTTTTTGGCGATAATATGATAGCGATTTTGTTTCAATGATATCAGTGTTGATAACCATTTGTCTGTGGATATGCTTCTGATGTCATATTAGTATAACTGTTAGCTTACTTTGTACTCCGTGTCTGTGTTTGGGTCTGTGCTCTCTATTGTTGTCATATCAAACAGACATTTCCCTCGACATCAATATAAGTTATATTTCTCACTCATTCCTCTCTATCTATTCCTCAAAGCTATTCCATGTATTGGATGTGTGTTTTCCTCTCTTATCGCAGCCATTCTTTCCTCTAATATTCATTGTGCGCTCTATTTCTCTACAAATTCACTATATGTTAGACCACATGCATATCCCAGTGCACTATAAACTATTCAGTTGTCAATCAAGAATAGAGAATTTCTATCCAATTCTTTATATATAATTTCTATGCATTGAATCCTTATTCTCTATTAGCATCACTCTTGTGCTACACTCCATGTGCTGACATGTATTCTCTCTATTCTATAGTTACTATTCTTTTGCCGAAACAAAATATTTCCGCAGCGAAAAAAAATTCTTCAATCAATTGAAAGTATCAATAGTTTAACAATAAATTTGAAAATCCAAACCAAATATTAAAATCATAACAAAAATTAAGATTCGCTTCTAATAAAAAAAATATTGGTTTTTGGAAATCAACAAAAATAAAACAAAAAAATAAAATTATATTTAAATATGATATTAGACTCAGTTATAAAATGTATCCAAAGATATGCATGAAATCAAATTCTAATTGGATTACAAAGTGCTGTATATTCGGGGATATATTTCATTGTAAATATGATTAAAGCAGTCGTTGATTTTTAATATGATTTGTTTGGAAAACTGTATGATTTTTTTTGTGTTATAAGGGATACACAATTGAATTGTATGAAACAGAGTGTGTTTTTGGAGGAGACAGGTCTTTATGCAAATGCTTAACTGAATTGCACAGAATATTTACTACAGAATACATATATTGCATATATCTGTTAATTGAATTTGCTTTAAGGGGATTCTCATTCACCAACAAAACCGATGGTTAGAAATGCAATGCAAACCACGACTTAATTTGCATTTCGCCAGACTTTTCTGTCTATCCCTCTCCTCATTCAACACTTCATTACCAGTATATGATATTCTGTATACTCTATCCATATATAAAACATTTCTGTTTAGAGAAAATAATTTTTATTTTATTAAACACAAAATTAATATTTAAGTTTAATATTTTTATTTAACATTTCAAACAATATTTATTTATAAATTGAGGTAAACTTCTAATTCAATTCAATTTACAGAATGTATAGGAATTACCGGTTTATGAATACAGAGAGATAGACAAAAGAGATGTGTTAAATATGAAATATAACATTAATTTAATAAATACATTAATAGATAAATAATTGAATCAAAAACATTTTGCATATACTATATGTTGTTATACGTAGACATGTTTTAGAACCTAAATATGATTAATACAAGAGTATTCAATACATAATTTGAGTCATAAAATAGTATACAATACACGCGAGAGAGAGAGAGAGAGAGAGAGAGAGAGAGAGAGAGATTTCGTTGAATGAATGTATGATACAGTCAGTGAGCGATACTGTAATAGTTTGAGGAAGTGATAGAATAAGAGGAGAGAAGAGAGAAATCAAATTCATAGCTGTAGTTAAGGCTTTAGTTCATTGAATAACAATAGGCTATCGATATCTCGTTTTCACCCATTATTTCAATAGCAATGTTACCAATAATAGTAATAATAATATGAAACTTAATTTATACTTTATTTTGGAGAAATAGTTTGATCTCTTCATCCATTCTATTCATATTGAGGTAATTCCACTGTTTTTTAACTCTCTGTTCAAAATTAAGCTCTTTTAACTCGCAATTGACTAACAGAATATTCAATTTACTAAGTGTACGAAATATTTAAAAGCTAAGGCATAAAGCAGCAAGATAATAGAAATTTCTAATGTGGGTTTTGTAGCACTGGAATTCACCATTAGCAGTAACTATAAATTTTGCCCCTCTAACATATCTAGTATTTATTCTATAAACTTTTAAAAACAGTTTTGATTTTTGTTACCAATTATTAATATCACGATCATTTTGTAAATAATAATAAGACTATAATCTTTATATGAAAATGTTAATGGGTTGCAAAATTTACTTTTTTAGTGTTGTTGGAAAAATATTCATAAATGAAGTTTTAGATTATTTTGCTTAATTCACAAACAACGTCGCTGCTGTTGACCTGTTTAAAACTGAATAGCGTGCATTGGCGAAAATCTGAAGCACAACCTGGGCATTACACGCGACATATTTTAAATAAAATTTCTTCAGTGGTATGGCTATGCAATGAAAGAAATGTCCAAAAATTGAACAATTTTGACATTAAAATGCATTTTTAAGGTGTTTTTGAAGATCTCTAGAATAAATACTAAATAAGGTCTCGAGATAAAATTTAGAGCCAAAGCTAATGGTCAATAGGATAACAAAATCCACATTAGAAATTTCTGATATCTTGTTGTTTTATGTCTTAGCTTTAAAATATTTCGTACACTTAGTATATCTAAAGCTTAAACACTATCTTTTACTAACTTTTTATTCTGTGATTCAATTTTGATGATTCAAATATTTTTCAATAGAAAATAAAAACTATTGAGAAAATTCTCATTTCAAAACTATTCAACATTTTAATGCATTTCAGTTATTGGTTTAGCTTTTAATACGGATAAGAATAAAATAATTAATTTAAAGAAACTTTTTAAATATGCAAAAAGACTGTTATCTAAAAATTTTTGATTCACGTCCATATAGTATATAATCTTATGAATATATTACTGGAATACCTCGGCATAATTATTTATTAAAAATCAACAATTAAACTTTTATTTGGATTTAAGTTTTGCTAAACCTGTAATTTTCATGGAGTTGTTGGTAAAAGACCTGAAAATATCATGGGTATAAATAGAATGAGTGCTTTCGGCTCAGTTAGGCATCTTAGGTTCCAATTTCACTCTAGCAACTTTATTCTCGTCTTAATTACAAATATTGTTAAAACAGAGCAAATTTTGTCGGGTTTAAAGAATGGGTTCTATTAATTCAATAATATGTTATAATTATATAATCTGATTACATTTTAAATTGAATGATCTGATGATCTGGCAAATTGTGAAAGCTTAAAAGTTAAACTTTATTGCAAAAGTAGATGTTCGACAGATTTAACTTATATTTATATATCTTATAGAATATATGATTTATTTTAGTTTTATTTGATTAATATTTCTCAAACTTTATTAAAATTCCGATAAAATATAATTGAGTTATAAACCAAAAAATAAACATGATAAATTTTTATTTATTATTTTTATTAATCAAATTGATCAGAATAATACTCACAGTTTACAAATCTGTCTAAACTGTCATGTTTTGCAATAAAGTATAGCTCTTGACCTGTGGCCATTCCTTTGAATTTATGAGAACAAAAAATATAAAAGAACATTTTTTTCAGACAAACAAATTGAAACTTGGTTTAAATAAGTTAATACAGTATATCATTTGGACTTGGGCAAATATAGAATTCATATCATTCAAAAAGATTAAATTAAGTAGTTAAATTAGAAAAATTATAATGAGGAATAGATATTTGCTAGTTAAAGAAATATGCATGCTCAATTTGATAGCAAGGTAGAATGTATTTGCTTGTAAAGCACCAGATTCTGGTTTATTGTCTGTATTTAATAGAGCGGTTGCAGTACTGGTCAAACATAAGTATAAATATAGATATGGTATATATGTAGGGATAGTTACCCTTGTGAGGCATTCTGCAGTGTTCCTGCTGTGATAACACTCCCGCCACCACCGATGCCGTTGTGATGAGTTGTGTCTATTGTAACCCAACTTATTATTATTATTATTGTTTAGTCTTTTATTATTGTACTTTAGGTTATTATGAATTATCTGTTTTGCTATAATTTTTGTGATACAATTTCGAACTACTGGTGCTTTTTCGCTGAGAGGCCGACCACTATTAGCAGATAATAACAACAATATAAATGCGATGAATGAGTCGTTGAATGCTATATAAAAGAAGTGCGAAAAACAATTGGGAATAAAGAATAAATGAATAAAAAAACCAAATAATATAAAAGAAAATTCAATTTTTTGTGAAAAATCAAATTTATGTTTAAATTTAATGTAAAGTTAAGCAAATATTTTACTCCTCTTTTGCATTATTTTTTTATCATTCATAAAGAGTTAAAGAATAGAAATGTTCAGAATATATGCAGAATATTCTGTGCTTATATTATGTATGAAAAATCAATTTTCAAAAACATATGAACGAAAAAAAAAACTATATTCAGAGCTACTTTTCGTGTTATAACAAAACAAAAATTTTTATTCATTGCAACAAAAATTTTTATTCATTGCAACAAAAATATAATTCACATATTTTTTCACAAAAGTATAAGAAAACAAGAATTAACCACTATTATAGATAACTCCTCTTTCAAGGAAAAGATTTGTGGTCCAGGTCCTCTTCTCAATTATTCAAAATCATTTACAAATTTATATAATTTAATTCTATTATTCTATTCCTATACCTGTCTAATTAGTAAATATTAGGCTCAAAATGGCGCTTTCAGTACCATTTTTCACAATTATTTACAGATTAGTATAAGTTAATTCTATTTTGGTATTTTTATGCCAATTTAATTAGATAGACCCTGACCTGAAAATGCCAAAATTGTAAACTATAAAATTCTTTAATTGTCCTCTGCTAACATAGACAATTTTGGCCTTTTTCGGTCATTTTCCGGGGTGAGGCTCAAGCGAATCTATATATTCCTCTTTTTTCCAAAGCGGAGTTAAAGATCAAACAATGCATAACACAGAGAGAGAATAAGTCAAAAATAAAATAAAAATGTTTCATATCTTTCTATATATTTATGTTATATTATAACAAAAACATGTGAAGAACGCAAGTTTGAGATGGAGAGGATTGTAATAGAAATGGAAGAGCAGAGCGAACAGTACCAAAACATAGAAAGATCATTATGTATTTGATGTGAATGTATAGAAGACATGTTATACTTGACTATAAAAAATAAGAGGAAATTTCTAATACTGTACTTCTATATATAATATAGAGAAAGAGCTCATTCTTTTTCTCTAGACTTAAGGGTAACCAAGGATTATGTATATATAAAGGGTCTGTAAATGTTTAAATGCTGAAATTAAATGATCTTTTACATGATTAATTTTTAAAAAGAAAAGTGAAGCAATAAAAATTTATAAGATTGCAAATATATTAGATTTATCCATGAACATTTTAGTATAAAATTGAATTAAAATGTCATGCATTTGTGTTTCAATTCAACTAGGTGCTTTTCTGGTATTAATTATTTTGCAACTTTTCAACTTTTATTAAAAGAAAACTCATTTATCAAACATCAATCAGTAGAGTATTGTGGTATCTTAAATACTATAAAATTAAAAATATACCTTGTCTATATTAAAACTTGGTTATTTCAGAATCTAATATACTGTATAAAAGTACTTTAGTGTAGAGAAAACTAAAGGATAAGAATCGAAACATTATCATAATAATGATGATAACTACCCATGGATTCCCGACTGAGCATTGGATATGATGGAGCACTTATAGATTTTTGCTGAGAGAGCGGGAGAGAGAAAGAGTAGACAATAGATTTTAAAGAAAATGCGAAACAATTTCAGTTTTTTTTATTCATTTTTATTTTTATTCATTGCGTACACAAAAAGTTTAGTTTAATGGAAAATAGAGTTTATATATTGATTAAAATTAAATAAACTGTAAAACTATAGAAGAGATCACACAAATTAATTTTGATCATGTGAATTTACTGTTTACTTTTTTCGGAGTTTTAACATAAAATCCAACATTAATTTCATAAAAAAATAAAAAATATAATTTTTGATAAATTCAAAAAAATACATAAAATTAAACAAAAAGTTCAATTATCAATTAAAGTTTAATAAGTTTCAAAATAGTCTAGATCAAACAATTAACAAATTCAATTTTAATCTGGGATGTCCAAGGTTAAACGCTTAAAAGTGCATTTTTTTCGGCATAAGCCTAGGTCATTTTTAAGGTTAGTTGTTTTGCCTAGCATCATTTTAAAGTTATAATGATTTAAAATTCAGTGTAATAGTTTATGAGAACATCATAGCAGTAGAAATATTTGCAAAACATGAAATCCAATTTTACATTTCGATTATTCATTATTTTTTTTTAAACAAGACTTTTCTTTTTAAAAGAAATCAATTTCTGAATTCATTAAACTTAATGCTAAATATTTAGAAAGATGTTTTCAAGAGATAATAGATTTAACTAATAATTTAACATGCTTATAAATATCATGGATATTTTAAATTTACTTTAATATAATAATAACAATTATATCCCAAATAGATATTAAATAAAATTTTAGAATCCCTATAAAAAAGAGATTTTATTAAAGAAGTGATTCAATTAAACTTAACTAAATTGCATTCAATTAGACAGTTTAGACAACTTATATAATGTGCAAAACATTTTTAATATACTTAATGAATGACAAAAAAACTATATCTTTATATTAAAATCTGTTTAAGAATTAAATAGTAATTTGTTTTTTCTGTTTCATTCACTCAAATCATAAATAAAATTGAGTCCATATTATTATTTCTGTGGTTAAGAAAAGTTATTTCTTTTCTCCTGTGATTCCAATCAGTCTTCGATAATATGCTTAACATTTATATATATTTTTTGCTACTTTTGAGAGATGAGAATATTGAGTGCAAATCATTGCTGATTAGCTTACAGTTCACTGATTTGACACTATCAGCACTTCTTATATTCTACTCTCAACTGTCCCCGACTATTCTGGTGGCGCGACTCACATGTCAGTGTCGGCATATGAACGCACACCAGCCCTAAGGAATAGTTGTGTCTTTATATATCTGTGGTCTACATGCATGTGCTCTTCGCTGTACATACGTGTGTGCAAGAGAGCAATTGATCCCTGGCGATGGTCTGCACCCGCGGACAAATAGGTCGCGTATATCGTGCTATCGCTGGAAAGTGCTCTCTTGAGATATGAAACGATACATTATTTTTTGTTGGGAAAAGGGATTTGCAGTTAATATACTGTATATATATTTCTATATTTGTTGGTTAAGTTTAAACAGATATTCAATACAATACTAGTTCTGTTGAGTATATAAATGTGTGTATTCTTAAACACTACAGATAAAGAATGTCCTGATATGTCACTCAACGCACACACACATGAAATACTGATTCGTGATTGAGACCCGAGATTGTAATATACAGAGTATGTATTGCTTATCAATAATAATATGCAAAATAATAGTTTTAAATAAACTGTAAGGAAAATAATATACTCTAAAATACTGAGTGGAGCAGCGATTCTATTCATGAATATTGATAATAATAAAGTTCACCGGTGCTCTTCAGAAAAAAAAAACTATAAAATAAATAGGACTTGAAGTGCTATTTTGGAGAAATAGATTTGATTCTATGTTAACAGAGTATTCGCAAACTCTTAACTTCAAAGCAATACCTAATGTATACAAAATCTCTTTTTCATACTCTCTCACAATTACACTATTGATAGCCTGACTCTACACTTGGCTTTGACTATGATTGACATGAGTTTTAAAGCTAATTTTACCCCCGGCTAAACAATTCAGTTTTGCAACACATATTCAGTACACATGAATGTAAAACTATCAGTGAAATGGACAGATTGTTTTTTGAGAAAATGAAAATATTTGGAATATTTCATATATTTAGACTCGACTTACAGACACAATGTGTTAAATAATAAAATTCTCACTGTTTTAAAATAATTTTATTTTCTAAAAAACAAACTGAAGCAAACAAAAAAAAAATGAGTCAAGTTATAAATTAGCTAGATGAACAACAAAGATAATTAACAAAACCTAGACACTACAAAACTAACAATGCCAACAAAATAATTGAAGTTTTAAAATAATCATCAAATGATTTAATGATTTAATAAATATCAAAAACCTATTTTCAGAAATAAAATTATTTTTAACTAAACTTAAATTTAAATTAGTTATAATATAACATACAATGGATATGATATTTACCGCATTCTAATGACAACATATTAATTCATTTTGGATTCACTTTTGTTTTGTTGAGATTAGAGAGAAATTAGTGATAGAGAAGAGAGAGACAGGAATGTGAATATGATATGAGAATATATATACTCTATATATAAGAAATAATTAATTATATTAATCAAAGTTGAGACGACATATATCACAGACGACTAAATTATTAAATATATATTTAAAATATAATTTTTAAGGCCATTCATAGAAAGGAATTCACTATTTTTTTGAATGAATATACATTATAGTGTTCACACACTATAAGCGCATAGAGTTTTTTGAGAGCCGAGACTTGGATTTTTCAATACATACAAGAATTATATATTATATAAATATATATAGCGTTCTGTTGGGGAGGTATAAGTCGTTTTGCTGTAGGAGAACACGAGAATTGAAATTTTCGAAGAACATTCACTCTATATGTCTATTGGAATAAATATATTGTGTGAGACATAAACAGATGGAGAGTGAGAGCCAAACAGTCAAACAGATGCACGAAATAAGCTATTGTTTAAAGTGTTGTTCTGCAGGAACTTTCTCTCTCTATCCCTATCTATCGGTTCTCTTTCTCTCTCTTCAAATCCCGTATCAAATCAAAAATATTAATATAGTTTTAACTTAATTTACATAATTCACACACAAATATCAATTGATTTCATAACTCATATAATAATTAAATAACTAAATCATGAAAACAACAATTTTATTATTTCACTTCAAATAATCAAATTTTTTTATTAAACATTGAAAGTCAGCACAAAAACAAATACTTATTTGAATTTGAACTATTAATTGGTTTGAAAAAAATTCAAATTTTTTCGTTCAATTTATTTATTAATTGAGTATTTAATTCAATGTTCACACAATCGTAATATCAATTAATTTGTGAAAAATTTAAACAAAAAAAAATAAAAATTTATTTTTTATATTATTTAAGAATTTTTCTCATTTCCTATACTTTTTATTTCTAAAATATATTTAATATATTGTATATAAAAAGGAGAGGTTTATACTGTATATACGTTGCAGATATAGATGCGAAATATGGGCAATAGCTATGTTCTATTGCCTGTTCACTATTCACTCGCACAGCACTGGCAGACATTCAATTGTATGTTTTGCCATCACATAGAGAGAGGGAAAGGGAGAGAGAGAATGAGAGGCAATGATTAGGTGGAGTTGAATGGGGAGGAGACTTAAGCATCGATTGGATATACACTTCAAAAGCAGTGTGTGATAGAGAGCACACATAGATTTAAGATTATCTATCTTTACAGCCAAACCATATAAATGTGGAGGCAGTGGAACAGTTAGTATTTCACATATACCTAATATTAAAATCTAGTTATGATTTTCATCAATACTCCTCTACGGAATAAAGTCTATGCTCTATAAAGTATGTCTTATTTTCAATATGTGTCCCAACATTTTGATATACATTACAGAGTATTGTAATTTTTGTATTTGTCAGTAAAGATAGTATAAATTGTTTTTCATTACTAAAGGAATTCATTTTTATGTTACTGAAAATTAAATGCAATTAATTTTGTTTTCTCTCTCCCACTCCCTCTCCCTCTCCTCCATTCTCTTTCTATATATTACGCGATTTGGTTTGTAATTTAAGTGCAATTTTGTTATATAATTAAATAATTAATTATTTGTTTATTATTAAAGTATAGCAATATTTTTCTGTCATTTCTCTGTCGACTATATTATTCTTTATTCTACAGAATATATATTAAATTGTTTTTACTGAATGGCAAAGAAAATTCTGTTAAGCTTTTATATATTTATATACAAAAACCATTTTTTGTTGAAAAATATTCTGTTTTATCGATTTGTATTATTAAAAAACAACCGATTCTGTGCCTTAAAGATTATTTATAACTCAATTCTCTGGCTTTTATATCTGAATAATGTCTGCACTTATAAGAGACACTATTTTGAAAAGTATTCGATAATAAATGTTAAATAATTGTGAATTGTGTTAAAAAAATATCTTTCATTAAAAAAAACAAAAACAAAAAAAACTATAATAAGGATAAAAAATATTCATTACTGAAACAATCATTCCTGATTGAAATTATTGAAATTAATTATTCAAAGATAATGACATTTTATTATATAATATGTATGAGAGATATCAGAATAAATATTTTCAAATTGAAGTGCTTTATACAAATGTATGCATAATAAACATATTTTTAAAGTCTAATGCATTAAAAATACTTTAACACAATTTTCTAAAGACTAATGTATTTTATAGTGCAATGCGTTGTTGTAAAGCCGTTATACAATTACTTATTTAATTCTCCTTTTCTTAAAAGTTAACCACATCCATTTCTCTCGCTCACTCCCAATTGTGTCGGCACCTCTTTCTGGGCTGACAATTACATTTTTACTAAACATATAAAGAGGAACTTAAAAAATTGTTCGTCTGTAAATCGGTATTATTCCAAGACCTGTAGTATTGAACCCAAATGTTACTTCTATTGTAGTGGAAAAGTGTAATTTCACAACCGATGCTATCATTTTATTTCTTTTTAAAGATTATAATTGTTATTCAAAAATAATAAATAAATAAATTTATATTTTGAAGTCCGAAACACTTATACCGTCAAAGAGATGACAATCTTAGGTGAGATTTTAAGAAAGGAAATAAAAGCATATGTTATTCGGGGCCAAAACGATTGGAACATTTATATATGAATTTTACGCGTGAGTGGCCATTCATAATAGGAATAGGAAAAAAGAGAAGAAGCACTCATTCATTCTCTGTAATGAATGAGTAAAGTCTGGAAACTGTATTACAATGTATTAAATTCACATTTACCGCTCTGTACATCGGCTACGGGAGGCAACTCAATGAGAACAAGCACTGGTCGGGTATATGTGTCTTAGAGAATGTCGCCAAAAAATAAATGCCTGTGCGCTTATTTAGCAAACTGTGTGAAAGCGGCGGCACTTTTCCTTTAATGGTCAGCTACGGTACACTCTCTTCTTAGCTCAATATGCAAGATATACACTAGCGCACAGGTAATAATGGGCGCCACAGTATATTTTAGCGGCACATATATTGTGTATATATATAATAATTTTCCACTTGAAATGATTGTTAAGATTAAGGTATTATAAGAAAATGGAAAACATGTATCGGAACAGTATTTAGGAACTGAACCATTATTTTTCTTGTTTATGTCCTCCAATTATATCTAATACATAAGGAGGGGAACAGTGTGTGTGTGTGCAGTGTATGTATTAGAGACCTATTGTCACAGAGGTTTAAGTCGTGGAAAAGTGTTTCGTCAAGACGTGTAGTCATGTATGTAGTCATAGCCATAGAGAGCGAGAGCACTGGTAGACAATCGACTGCAATCCACTTTCCGGCTTTAAGCTATTATCCCCTCTCCAAGAATTATCCACATTCTCTATATATATACAGCACTTCTCTTTCAGCGCACTCTCTCTATCTATCTCTCATCTCTACTCTCCCTGTGCTCTGCATTTGGCGTTTTTTCGGGTCGTTTTCAACTTTTCGAGAGCGCTTCGACTTCTCTCTCTTCAATACTAAAGAGCATACAATTCCTTGTGTTAAGCATTCAATTCGGTTCTTCTCTATTCTGTGTGCTCTGCGATCCTCACTATTGTTCGATTCTCTCTCTCTCTCTCTCTCTCTCTCTCTCTCTCTCTCTCTCTCTCTCTCTCTCTCCAACTC
>JAQFXN010000241.1:0-25664 GCA_034693365.1 Liacarus xylariae | reverse complement strand
AAAATTGATTCGACGAAAATGAATTCGACAAAATTAATTGGACGAAATCCAATAGAACGAAAAACAGACCTATATACCTTCTAAAAGAGATATACCGGGCTATTTATGTACAATTTTTCTGCACTTTATCAAAAAATGCCCGGTACACCCCAGCAAAAAGGGTGTACCTGGCTTATTTTTGTTCTATTGAATTTCGTCCAATCAATTTTCGTCGAATTGATTTCGTCGAATCGATTTTCGAAGAATTGATTTTCGTCCAATTGACGTTCGTCTAATTGATTTTCGACTAATTAATTGTGACCAAATATAAGGAAGGTGAAATAAAGTATAAAATCACATTTTTCAATTAAAATGATGATTCGGTATTTTTTCTAATATAAAACCGGTTTTCTAAAAATTTTCAAAAATCTAATGATATCACCAATTCAAAATGTGCACTTCACCCATCCTAACAATCATCCCCTTGAAACTGTAATAATTTTTATTATTTCTCGATTCTTTAAGAATGACTGATAAAATTAAATTATTAATCAGTAGAATATTTAGAATATAATTAATTAGAACTCAATTTCAGGTTTGTTTTGTAAAAGTAGTTTATATTTTCAGAGTTATATAAAAAATATTTTAAAATTCTATTAGTTTATTAATCTTTAATTCTTATCAAATATTTAGTTTTGTTTACAATTTTTGTTTAATTTAGTGTAGAATCTGATAAAATATAGTCGTTATGCACTTATTTGAATCAGAGACAAATCATTTCATTATTTACTGTACAACTCATGATATAAAAAAATCGAAATTCAATGTATTCGTTCTGACCCTGAAATCCTTATCGATTCAGAATAAATAATTTGTCATTGTTTATTTTTACAATATCACAAATGACACGAATAACAAATTTCCTACTCATAAAACCCAAATCTATTATTCATAAATTTATTTATTTGAATATAAAACTAAATTAACGAATCAATGTTTAGTAATCATAAAAACCCAATTTATAGCGTCTCTTAAGTAATGTTTGTATTAAACAAATCAAAGAATTTATATATCATCTCATATAATATACTCTGTTTATTGATTAATACATATAGAGCTCTGACTCTAATTTTTGTCTAATAAAGATTCTGAAATAATGATTATTAAAATAGTTGTCCATTCAATTAAAGAAATGATTTTAAATGAATAATAGTTTGCTATTAATTGGGTCATTGAGTGTCCTATTATTCCGACTCGAAATCCGAATACTATTGACATTAGTTTAAGTCTACTCTACTCTATAGTCACAATCTTGTGGTATCGCATCGGTTATTAGGAACCGACAGCTGATGTCACGCTTCAAATGATTTCCTATTCTTTGTTTATATGATTGAGTTTATGAAAACATAAGTTTTTGTTTAATCATTAATTAAAAAACAATTATTTTTATACATTTGATGCAAAAGTTTTACGAATTGATTGAAACGATTGCAATGCACTCAATCAGACACACAATTATTGGATATTATATTTGTTTTATTTTATTAATTATAACTAAAGTAAAATGTGATAAATATAAGATAGGAGTGGGAATCGGCGACATCACTGGTCCCGCAGCCGATATCAATATGGTATACAACTATTAAATGCTAATATTCTATATTTGATTGAATTAATGCCATTAACACCACTCCACAGATGGGTTATGCAAAGCCGGGTCAGGACACCCATGGCATACATTTCAGGCTTTATAGCAGAACTGCTATTATTGAAGATTCTGACGGAAACAGAGTTTGCTTTGTTTCGGCTGACATTGCGATGATTTCACAGTTAATCAAATTAGAGGTAAAGACAATGTGAAAAATTATTCCCTAATCTATTAATCTCTAATCTAATGAAATGTTTTCTAATGTGAACACAAATTGATTTGAAAAGTGATTATATAAGTACACAGTATATAGTGTACAATAGTTATTATAACATCGAATATCGCATAAAACTGTCAAAATTAAGTCTAAATCAGATTTTTTCAAAGTGCTTATCAGAAATGCTTTTCATATTTTTCATACTTTCTATTATTATTTTCAAATTTTACTGTTCTATTCTGTTTACCATTGGTTCTTCAAATGAATTGTGTAACAAAGTTTGAGACAATTTTTCCAAAATATCCTCACCTATGCTAACTTAGTTAATCTGATCTTTTGTTAGAAAAGGTTAAAATTTTAGTATATTCTTAAAAGAATTGATTTATAATAAGAATTATCTGAATTGCTATATATAAGCGAATTTGTAAATGTATTCTTCAGGTCATCAAAATTCTTCAACAGAAATATAAGGGCGTCTATACTATAGACAATGTTATGCTCTCATCAACGCATACCCATTCAGGTCCGGCCGGTTTCTTACAATACATTCTTTATATAATTTCTTCGCAAGGATTTATTGAACAAAATTTCAATGCAATAAGAGATGGAATCGTCAGAAGTATAGACAGAGCTCACCATAATATGACTGAAGGATATATTTATATAAATAGCGGAGAAGTACTCAACGCCAGTATAAATAGAAGTCCAACCGCTTATGCAAACAATAAACCAGAGGAAAGGATTAGATATACGCACAACACAGACAAGAATATGACTGTTCTTAAACTCACGGACAAGAATGGGAATGGTTTGGGTGTTATCTCTTGGTTTGCAGTTCACGCGACTTCAATGAACAATACCAATCGACTCATTAGCGGAGATAATAAAGGCTACGCTTCTATGCTTTTTGAACAAGACATCAATGGAGGGACACTTCACGGAAAGGTATGTCAAATGATTTCACACAAAAAATTATTTAATTATCTAAATATGATTTTAGGGTCCATTCGTGGCATTGTTTCCTCAATCAAACGAAGGAGACGTTTCACCTAATATTAAAGGTCCCCGTTGTTTGGACACGGGTCTGTCCTGTGATACCAACACCAGTACTTGTGGGGGAAAGGTATGTAATTGTCAATTGTTCATTGCTTGTATAAGGGCAGAGCAGGGGTGCAAAAAAGCATTGTCAAATTGCTCTGTTTTTATCTAAAAAACTGCATGTCTTTTCACCATTACTGCAAAGTTGTTCAATGTTTGAAATTGATTCAGTGCTCTGTCTGTAATCGTCTGTTTTAGTGGTTCTATATTTTTAATAATTACTTTAATTATTCCTAAGAATGAAAATTGTGTGGCCTCTGGTCCGGGAAATGATATGTTCGAAAGCACACAAATAATAGGTTTTCGACAATATTCAAAGGCTAAAGAACTTTACAAAAGCGCCAAAATTGAATTGTCGGGAAGGGTTGAATACATTCACCAAACCATCAATATGTCCGACACTATCGTTGAATTGTCCGACAAAACAACTGTAAAAACATGTAAGGCTGCCATGGGATACAGTTTTGCCGCCGGAACCACCGATGGACCGGGTGCTTTTGACTTTCATCAGGGTATTTATTAATAAATTATTACCGGTAATAATAATAAAATGGAGCAATAAATAAACATAAATTGTGGTTTAGGGGACACGAAATCGAGTCCTTTTTGGAATTTAGTCCGGAATCTAATAAAAACTCCTTCGCCTGAACTGATTCGATGTCAAAATCCCAAACCTATTCTCTTTGCAACGGGAGAAATGAACTTTCCCTATATGTGGGAACCGGCGGTATTGCCGACACAGATATTCAAAATCGGAAAATTACTTATAATAGCAGTTCCGGCAGAGTTGACAACAATGTCTGGCCGTAGACTTAGAAAAGCCGTAAAAGCAGAGTTTGAAAAGCAATCGCCCGGTAATGACGTGGAAGTAGTCATTTCAGGTCTGGCCAATGCCTACTCATCCTATGTGACAACGTTTGAAGAGTACAGATATTATTAACTCAATTCGAAACAATAGTTTTGTTGAAATTATAAGATTAATATCTAAACAGATTTCAAGTGCAGAGATATGAAGGGGCGTCCACTCTATTCGGTCCCTACACTCTGGACGCCTATATTCAACAATACAAGCGCTTAATCAATAAGTTAGCCAAAAGACAACCCATAGATGCCGGTCCTGTAGAACCCAATCTTCTAAGTCATCAAATATGTTTAAAGCCAGGAGTCATTTTCGATGGTTCGCCGTTTGGGAAAAGATTTGGTGATGTCCTCAACGATGCCAACGACCACTACAGCCCCGGATCCAAAGTTACAGTAACTTTTGTGAGTGGAAATCCGAGAAATGATATCAGAGCTGAGGGCACTTTCCTGGCCGTAGAAAAGTTGGACGAAAGCACTTCTAAATGGGATTTGATTGCAACCGATGCCAATTGGGAGACCAGGTATACAATCGAGGACTCGAATTATTCATTTCCAGAATAATTAATTGAAACAAATGTTTAGATTCTATTGGCGCCGAACCAATACATTCTTTGGTGAGAGTCAGGCCACTATAGTTTGGGATATTCCAGAAGTTATCGCACCCGGAAAATACCGAATAAGACATTTCGGGAACAGTAAGAATCTGATGCAAAGTATCAAACAATATGTGGGCGTAAGTGCTATTATATTGTTATGAATACATAATTAATTCTAAAATTGGTTCACATTTTTCCAAACACTCCAGTCATCGAAAACTTTTGCAGTGAATTAACAAAACTTTGGAAAGTCGTTCACATATTTCTAGTCTTTTCTTACAAATCATCTAAAATATTAATAAATTTAATTTTTAAAAATTATAATACAATACATTTGAATATTAAAATGAATAATAAATATGAGTTCATATTTGATATAAACTACAATATATTCGTATAAATTATTTTTGTAATCAATTCTTTTCAAAAAGAGATCACAATTTTTCTCCCGTCAGGTCTGGAATAGTGTTGTAATAGGAGTGGTCGGGAAACCTGTCCAACTCGATGTAGTCGTTCTCACTTATTAATAGTTTGTCTAAATAGTCTACCAGTTGTGTGAAAGTTGGCCTTTGGTCGGGATCTCTATCCCAACAATAGTACATAATATTATACATTTCCCGTTTGCAGTGTTCGGGCTTTAAAAGTCTATTGCCTTCGCGAACGTATTTAATCACTTCGGCCGCCGCCAGACCTGGATATGGAGTTCCGCCGAGTGTCACGATTTCCCACATCAGAACACCTGTAATACAGAAATTCAATTAATTGTCTCATAAATTGAATTAAAACATCAAACGAACCAAAACTCCAGACATCACTTTTGGCGGTGAAAATGGAATCGACCAGTGATTCAATAGCCATCCATCGGATCGGTAATCGACCCTATAATGGAGTGAACGGTTATAATGGTTGCGTATATACATAGTTCATCTGTTTGGCTGATATACAACTCCTTACTTCAGATTTCCTTTCGTAAACATGATTTGCGATCACATCTCTGGCAAATCCAAAATCGGCCACTTTTATAGTTTTATTAGTTCCGACCAAAACATTTCTTGCGGCCAAATCCCTGTGTATTATCTGTAAATATATAGCAATTAATTGACCACATTTATAGTCAAAGTTTTAAATTTTTACCCCTTTTGAAGACAGATATTCCATAGCCTTCGCCACTTGATATGCAAATGACGTGAGATCTCTGGCCGACAATCGATTACTACTGGCGTGAAGATTGTCGTAATAGCGCTCAGCATTGCGTTCGCGACTGTCCCTCAAATAGGTCTGCAATTTGCCGAACGGCACATATTCCATAATCAAGAAAACAGGGTCTCTGTCGGCACAACTGCCCAACAGAGTGACCACATTAGGGTGCGGTTCCAACATTTTCATTATCTCCAGTTCAGTCAACAGGTCTTTCTTCTCTTTTTCGGATGCGTTCTCTTTGAGTGTCTTAACGGCGACGATATCTTTTGCGTCGTTATTGAATATATTGAACGCCTCACACCTCCAGACCTGTCCAAAACATCCCTCACCGAGTATTCCCATGAAATGCAAGTGATGTCTCGGGAATTCCCAGACTTTCTCCTCTCCGACTGGTGTTTTGAAAGTCGAGGTATATTTATTGGATTCGGTTCTGTTCTGAAGCGCTCTTTTAGCCCGAATTTGTTGGAATAGCGCCCCGTTATAGTCGAGTTCACCGGACACGGAGCTAATGCTGGTCTCACTACTGCCTGATTTGTCTATATTTACAATTTTCTGAGAAAACGATTTCATAAGGTTTCTGTTCGAAGCCTTTTTGCACCTGTGGTGCAGAATCCAGAAGACGAGACCCGCAATGGGAGCGAAACATATGGCGGCCAACAGTGGCAGGAATGCAGTGATTAAGTCAAGTCCGTCGCCATTCCTATTGGCTGGTCCTCGGGTTGAGTGATCGAACTGTTGCTCATTTGATGACTTTGTTGGTACAGCCGTTTGAACAGTTGGTACCGATTGAGGCGCGGAAGTTGTTGTAGTTGTGTGTCTAATGGCAATGGTATGGGTGGTCGAGGCGTTCGTAGGTTTCGGTAATAACTTCTTCTCAACTGAGGCAGAGGTGGAGGAGGGGTTACGTGACGAGGGAGTGATAAAGGCGGTATCCTTTGGCCTCTGAGGGGATAGTTGTGGTGTGAGGGGCGGAAATGGCCGCCGAATTGGCCAAACGGGATGTGAACCGTTGTTCGGCTCATTGTTTCCAATTATTACAGAATTTCTGTCCGAATCTAATATTCGCACAAAAACTTCAATTTTGGCCTAAAATTGGATTTGAGTTAAAAAATGATTTGATATAGTGTTGAGAAATGACATATTGATTGAAAGCACAATCGACTCACTGTTTGATGTCCGTCATTAGCAGTTATATACAGATAGTATTCACGTCCGGCCTAAGAGTCGTAAAAACAGTTCTTAGTTTGTGTCAACACATTATTTTCTATTCAGAAACCCATAAAAAGTTGATAACTCTATGTAATAACGAGTTTATGGCTCAACAGTTCTGAATCCTTAATCAGAGGTATTTCAGAGCATTAAATCTCTGGAATTAAATCTTTTATTTCACTGTATATTCTGTTTATTTTATTTTATGCCGAAAAAGGTTTGTATAATCTTTTGGAGAAAAAAGTTAATAAAACAAAGTTACTTAACATTTGAATATTTGATTCTCAACCCAATGATTGGAATTTCAAACCAAAAATATCTTAAACTAAATTCGTTTTATCGATAATAAACTCTTCAAAATTATAATTAAATTTTATGGAAACTGTTTTTTATATATTATATAATTTTAAAAATATATTTTGCTTTATATCCTCAAAGAAGTAGATTTTTAGGAATTTATTTTATGAAATAACGCCTAACCATAACTGGAGTGTTCGTCAAAAATATATTTTTGGGTATAATTTTGTGGCCAAAGCTCTACATTAATGTAATTTTGAATTCAACTAAATTCCATTGGGTGTCACATCTTAGCCATAGCTCATACCCGGATCTACAGAATACATAAAATTATAAACAAAGTGGTGGTATTGTTATGGCCAGGAGTGCCCACTCTCTATGGCACGAGACTCCTATCACGCCTTACTTAACACACGCGTGTCGTTTGTATTGTGTGCTTCGGTTAAACTCATTTTATATTTTTCACATCTAATCGGACATTAAGTGTAGAATTAGATTAAATAAGAGTTAATTAAATTCTGAGAAAATTGGACTAAAATATTGAAATATAGTTAATGTATTCCTAAATTGCATTGTCTTTCAATCATTTGGATTGAAATAAAAATGATTAGTTTTTGGTTGAAACGAATTATTAATAATTTGCGCCAATTAGAGGAGTGCCAAAAGAGAAGATATTTGTGATGAGGCACTTGACTTATATAAGTTTGCTTTCTTGTGCTTCCACTCCAACCTTGGAATGTCATCCGCACTGATGTATGATTTCGAGAGTGAGTTCAGAGTCGGAAAGTTTTTTCAAACTATATTTTTTGATGTATAAACCAATTGTAAGTAAAGTGATTGCAACCCTACAAGTTTGAAGCCCCGGGGGCTCAACACTCAAAATATTTTTCTTTAAGCTAAAAAATCGAGTCAATGTTTCCTAAGCCTATAATTGGATTCTGTTTTTATGAAGTTTATTAAAGATTTTATAATTTGCATAATTAGTGTCTCTAAGTTTCTTAGTTCTGCCTCAGAAACTAATGTCTGTTCAGAAAAGCAGTAAATTTTCTAATTTTCTCAAATAATTTTCTTTATGTAATTTCATGTCTGATCAGCTACTGTACTGTGAAAGCAGTTTTGGCCCATTCAAGGGCACCACACGTAGACTGAGGTACACAAAAAACACAGGGGATAATAGTGAATACAAGTGCTACCAGATTACTGAAGGGGAAAGGGAAAATGTTTGGCTGAAGTGCCTTTGGCTGTACAGCAATATCTGAGCCCAACGTATGACAACAGAACTGAAGCGAACACTCATTAAAAGAAATTTTTTATGGGTTTCACTGATAAAAAAGACAGGTGTGAGCTCTATAATAATCAACCACTTACCTTTCCCAACAAAGACTCCTTGAGAAACACATCCCCGCTCTTCGCATTGATAGTAAAATAATTGGATCCGTCCAAATACGCAGCCCTATCTATGCTATACACTATAGAATCTCTATCTTCATCTCTAGTGCTGACTGTAATTATACGACTGCCTAACAAATAAAGAAGAATGCAATCAACAATCAGGTGTGTCTACATTTGGAGCAAAGAAAAAAATTTCAAATCCATGTTTGGCAACAAACACAAACTGAGAGATCAGAACTTATTTCTGACCCTCCCTTCCAAACAAGAAAGCAATGAAAATTAAATGATTAAAAAATTTTAAGAACTTTAAAAACTTCTTTACCAGTCATTTGAAAATTATTAAATAATTGAATAATACTTATGAATATTTCTGTATTTATTATTATCAATATCTCGTGATTATTAAATATAATAAATTAAATGAATTGATTATAAACTCTATTTATTGCAAATCTAATCAATCTTTACTCTAAAAGACTTTAAGTCTTGTAATAAAAATCAATTTAAATATCCCTAAAAGAAAATTATAATCTGATTAAAGTATAAAAGTTTCGAAGAATAAAAAAATCGTTAGCTCTATATAAACACTTATTTACAGCAGGTATGTGCAAATGTCTGGGCGTCTTATATAATACCCTCGTCTCTGTACAAAAATGTAACATTACTTCAGATACAAGTGTTTTGAAATTCGCAAGAAATGTCATTTCAGAATAAATAAATTACTTTAAAGTATTCACAAAGACTTAATAGCCTCTGAGCTTTTTGGAAAAAATTATGTTAAAATGGATCCGAAATATGTCTGTTGTGTTGACGAAGAAAATAAAGTTTTAAGAATTATTGCAGTCATTTAACGAAAGTATCTAAATCTGCACTAAATTTTGTTTTCATAATTTCTAAACCCGATTATAATGTTATCTCTTTTTAAAATAAACTTAAATCGAGATTTATTTGTTCTAAAAAAAAACTTCAGACAATTAATGTTTAATTAGTTTAACGAAAGCCGAGTTTTTCTATTATTGTAATGAATTGGCAAAACAGTAAGCTTTTTAAAGATCCGTTTCGTGCGTTTTGTTTTAGTTGATTTGCTTTTAATCACTCCAATGATTCCCTCTTTTACTATACATACAAAAAAGCACAGCAAATATAATAAGAAAGGGGGCACTGAACTGGACTGTTAGCTTCCACTGCGAAATGTGTTGGTTTGGTTTAGCCATATCTCTATAATAAATAAAATAATGTATTTGCAGAAGTAGCTACTGCTCAATAATAAGGTAGTTTCTGTCACGTTCACTCTTCTGCCAACATAGCCAACACATACGTGCATTTTTCTGGAGCCGCACTACAACTTATATAATATCCCAAAAGCAAACCTGACTATGGGCTAAATGTTTCACAAACTAAACTAAATGCATAAAAAGAGGCAACAGTTTGGGTATTTTCTTTCTCTCGAGGCATAAGCTGAATGTTCATCAATAAGTTTCTATTAAAATAATTCGATAAATTAAACGATCAAAAAGTTTTTTATTTATGATTTTATCAAGAATTAATTTATTTATTTTCTAGCTCTTTTTTTATTCTTTCGTTATATAGAATAAGTTCATTAACGCAAAGACAGCAACAAAATGAAAACCAATGAAAAAAGTTTTTATTTTTGAGTTTGAAAAAAGTTCAGTCATTTCGGGATATAATAAAAATTTTGTGACAAACAATTAATTTTAAATTTTTGTTTTGTTTTATACATAATGTAAAGACTGAAACGAGTCTTAAGATTAACGACACAATTAGTTCTTAAGCATTCAATTTAATCAGAGCTTGAAATTACATCTTTTTAAAGCAATACTTGTTTCGTATAATAGAGAGCAAAAAACTAATGGACAATAATGTGATAAATGTGTCTGTCTTACCAACTGGCTCATTTTCTGGTATAAGCCATTCCCGTTTAAAATCAAAAACTGGTGGACTATTATGACCAGGAAATCCAAATCCTATTAAATAATTTATACATAATTTAAATAAAGACAATAATTATATAAATACTATTATAAATAGAACTATAAATATAACAAGATATAAATCATTTTGACACTACATTAGTCTTAAACTATTCACTATAACTACTGTTGTTATAATAAGACAAATCAAATGTCGATATAATTTATTCTAAAAAATGTTTATCTCTTATGTTTTGTTTTTGAATCTCAAAGGGGGGTTTGAAATATAAATTAGTAAAAAAATGTTCTAATTTTAAAGTTTCTGTTTGACGAAAGCAGATATACTATTGTTGCTATCCTTGTATATTAAGGAAATTAATAAAATATTAAAGTCAATAAACCTGAATTGAGCTTAAGTGACAGAAATCAAGCTAAATTTATTTACTATATTAATAATTAATTAAAATCTAAATATAAGCTTGTTAATTATTAATATTCTGATAAGTAAAATGAAAGATATTCAATTTGAACAAAATTATACACAAAAATTGTTTAATAATTTATAATTCAATTTATATGATTGAGAAGAAATAATTTTAAGATTAATTGGTTGTGTTGTGTCAACTCTTACCTGAAGTTGTTGTGCACACTAGGAGTGTAAGCGTGAGCCACGACATAACACGATTTAATATCATTGTTCATAAATACACTAAACATTAATTCCTTCACAAACTTTACTTAACAATTCATAACTTTATTAAAAATTAAATAATAATTAAAACAATTAATTTGGAATTAGATTTCAAACAAAGTATTAAATGTATTAAATGACTACATATTTGTGTTGATTTCAACAACCATTCAATCAATGAATAGGAGAGCAAAACATTAGGAACAGTGCTCTCAGTCTTTAGTAGTGAAGAATCAGAAGCAAATCCTTACCAGAAAGAGCTGAACGCAAAAAATGTCGGCGTCAGGAGTTGTCAGACAACTTATGAGCTGAACTTTTCAAAAGAGGGCAACTTTTAAGGGCCAAACCCCAGATAGTGCTCATTGCAAAGATGGGCAAAAAATAGGGTCATCTTAAAGATGAACACTAAGTCGTTACACTTGAGAGCCGATAATAGCGCTTAAAAGCACTGCAACTCAAAAATGCCAAAAACTCTATACGAGTTTCAATGAGAATCAGATCGCAAAACAAGTTTGTCTTCAAAGACAACATTCAGATCGAACTTTTGGCAGAGAATAAATCAATTGAATGGAGATTTAGATTATATACTCAGCCTTTTGTTAAGTCATTGGTTTAGTACTTTGAAAGTTCAAAACAATAATAAATTTTTATAAATATATAATAGTTTTGCAATTCATAAATGAGACCCAAATGTAAGCTTTGAATTGCAAATAAACAAAATTAAACAGACATTCGTTGCATATATTGCGGTCCAAACCGTGGTTTCAAAGTCAAGGACTTTCCATAACTATAACTGTATTAATAATCAGTTTTTTTTAAATTAAAATTTTTGAAATTTCATAAAAAATTGTAAATATGTTTTCATGAAATAACAGTTTAGTTCATAATAACGATAACAAATTAAATAATCTAATAATCTTATGTAAAACTAAGTCATATTTTGTGCAAAATTTATTGTAATTATTATTCTTTTAATAAATTTCCTTAAATTCTACGAAAATTATATACAAATAAAAACAATTCAATTAAACATAACTTTTAAAGATATTCATTAAATCAAATGATAAATAATTTATTTTACATAAGAAGTTCTATTACCACAAGACGTACTGTTGAGATATCTTATGCAAGTGATCACAAGACGGTGTTTTCAAGCCTTTAGCTCTGTCTTCGAGATCTCTGTCTCTAAAATTCCTGGCCCTCCATATCATACTCTCCTCTATTCAATCAAATTAACAATTAATCAATAAAATAGAAAACAAATTAAACTCTTTATTAGTCATACTGTAGTTTCGTTCCCTAAAACAAGAGGCTCTCAAATTGGATACGTAGTCCTCTTCCACTTGCTGTTCAATCCTTCTAATGCTTCCTTTATTCTCGCGCTCGAAGTTTTCTTTGACAAAGTAGGGGACCTCCAGGTTATTGGTTTTGCGCTCGAATTGGTATTTCCTTTAAAACAATTTTTAAAGAATTTAATTCACAATAAAAAATTCAAAAATTATCACTTCATTCCATCGTTTAGTCATCAATTGATTGATATAATAGGATAACACTATTATTTAGCCACAAATTCAACTTACATAAAAAACATAATTCTGCATCAATTTATCACAATATAATTGCAATTTATATTCATGCTTAACTTTTATAATAAGAATTAACCGACAATTTTAATCAAAAATTTTAGTAAATATGAGTAAAATCTAGTTTTACAAGCTGGTCTATCATGCTATGGCACAGTTCCTAATAAATTATGATTTAATAGGCTGTTTTCATGGATAGGCTTCAGCTACTTTACTCAATGAAGCCGCTTACAAATGCTCATGAGAACATTTAAGTAGACTTGAAACTGTCTTAAGACAGTTTTACAATACATGAAAGCATCCAAACGGCTTAGAAGTGACTTAAAACAAAATATCGATATTGACAATCGCTAATCGGATATAAATAAATGCATGTTTACAAACAAACAAACAAATGAATATCGATATCTATTTGCACAATCGATTTTGATATGACGTCAACAGTTATAAATATTTATATTTCAAACTATCTTAAGACACATACATGAAAACGCAACCCTCAAGTGTCTTATAGAAGTAAAGTGGCTGAAGCCTATCCATGAAAACAGCCTATTAAATCATAATTTATTAGGAACTGTGCCATAGCATAATAGACCAGCTTGTAAAACTAGATTTTACTCATATCTACTACAATTTTTGATTAAAATTGTCGGTTAATTCTTATTTTGACAGAATATTACTGAGACAGAATTTGACAGGATAGTGCGAAATTGAATCGGAAAATTGTTAGGAGGAATGGGTTAATTGTGTAAAAAGAGTATTCCGGGTTCTATTCCCATCTCTTTGTTTATCCTTGATTATTAAAATATTACACATGCGGGTTATACATTAGGTGCGGATTATCTATTGATACTAAATAATTTATAAAATAACTACATTTTGAGAGCTGCGGGTTATACATACGGGCGAGGTATATATAGGACTTTAGGGTAACTAAAATTATGATTACTAATGTTGAAAAACCTAAAAAATGAAGATATTCTGCTGTGCTATCATTTTTGATATCCGACTAAATTGTGACCGAAAACTAAATTTTAATATAAAATAATAATATAATCAAAGATTATAGTAGTTATAAAATATCTAATCTTCTATTTTAAATTTATATTATTTTATAGTTATTGTTATAATTTAACATTCGGTCACAATTTATTGCACATTTTTTCAAACTTTTATATTTTTAGACACACACGACATGCACAATTGTTCCTGATTATGATTTGGAACCGTAAAAGTGTCACAATTGTGGAATTGCAAAGAAGTCCACAAAAGTTTTATCGCCAGGACTTGTAATTTAATGTGATTCACAACAAATCCAATTGTGGGAAATCAATGTTCTATTGCATTAGCTTTAATATAACCCATTGCCAAACTTCTTATCACTCTTTCCCCTACTCTTACAAACATAAATTCGAAGACATTAGAAAAGTTATAACTACGACCGTCTTTATCCCTGTCCTTTTTATTTTGATAATGAAAGCTATTTTTAAAAACACAAAAGTGTTGAATCACTGATTATATGTTGGATAGAATCGCAATTTTAATGTAGAAATTGAATTATTATTTCGATTTTTAGATTATTTAAAGTAATGTATTTAAAATTGATAGAAACTAATGTATGGATAACTTTGAAGTTCACCACAAAAGGCATAACTTTGCTGATGTACTACACTATACCTCAATTCACTTCATATGAGACTATTTACTAATTATTTAAAAGTATTCCTTTTTACGACCCGAGTATATGTGCAAACATGGCTATTCATGACTTCTATTTGGTTCTAAAAGTGTTTATTTGGACTCAATTTCCTCCCCATTCGAGTCATTGCAACTAAACGTCAAATTTGAGTCATTCAGACAAATAACTCAATCAATTGATATATTTTTCTAAACCAACTCAACGATCGAAATGACAGTAATTGTTGGGCACAAGACTTACTGCGTTCGACTCAGACTATAAGTGGGATCGGAAACAAAGAATGTGCTCATAAGGGAGAGACAAAGCAGTACTAATACGGGCATCATTTGGAGCAATACGTTATAACCCGAGGCCTCCGGTTGGTTGTGGGTCTGGTGTCGATGCGCTTCACGATATCTATTGTTATTTCTGCGAACGTAAACATTACCCGAAGGAAAACCTCCGCCGAAAAACATATTGAATATCTCGTCGGCACTAATATCGCCTTCGAAGCCACGGGAGTAGTCGTAGTATCCGTTCTCATAATAGGTATGGTTGTTATGAGTCCTTCTTCTCTGCTGTTCTTCAGAGCCGTACAAATCGTATTGTTTTCTCTTTTCCGCGTCATTTAAAACGGCGAAAGCATTACCAATCATTTTGAAGGCTTCTGCAGCACCGGGTGCTTTGTTCTTGTCCGGATGGAACTGTAGGGCCAACTTTCGGTACTGGCGTTTTATATCCGAGTCCACCGTCTCTTTAGTCACTCCCAAAATCTCATAATAGTCTTTGCATTTCTTTATTTGTTTGACTGCAATCAACTGCTCTTCGGTGTACTCACGAGTGGAACCGATTCCGGAACTGCTTTTAGAATTTGTTTGACTATAATTGCCGTTTAAATTGGTTTTGTCACTACTTCTGTTGCAACTGTTAGACCGCGATCTCTGGCCAGAGGTTTCGCTGTATTCCTGCTGTCGATCGGAATTCATTGATCTCTTCCTTTGGTTGTCTTCACTGTTCGAGTCTTTCCTTTCACTCTTGTCTTCATTTGTCAGATATTCTAATAATTCTGTAAAACAAACAAAATTAATAAATCGCTTGAAATAAGACTTAACAGTGAAATGAGATGTTGTGTACGTTTGGCGGTATTTGAGGGATAGAGTCGTTCGGCTTTCAGCAGATATTTGACCGCTTTTTCCTTTTCGTCGTTTAGTATCAGTTGTTTCGCTAATTCAATACATCTCTCGCTTTCGTCTCTATTGCTATCCATTTGTAGCCAAAAGTCAATTAATGGTAATTCAATTCAATGACTAATTGTGTTAAATATAGTCAATAATTCATATATTTTTGTCAAATAATGACAATTAATTAAATATAAAATATAAATAAAATGTTATAACAGTTAAGACGACGTCATTCTATGGCAATCACTCACTAATCAAAACAATCAATGTTTTCCTCACAACTCACTCCTCAGACCTCTATATGACTCAAACCAATGCAAACTCAATGGACTAGAGATCAGACGATTCACGTCATTAAAGGTATTTCCGCTAAAATAACGGTTCGGTTATTAATTGGGTTTGTATTGAATGTAGTGTTCAATGCATTCAATAATCTTTTTAAGCGATTTAACACAGTTTGGACTCTATTTTATAAATGCCTTTTAAATCGATTTATTAATACTTTTCCTCAAAATTACTTTAAATTTAAATAAAAAATAATATGAAATAAATTAATCCATTTTTCATTAATTTGGTTTCAATTATTGATTATATTTGATTAGGTTTTGTATAATTAACTGAATCGACAATAATATTAAAAATACTCTTTATTTAAATAAATACAAAACAATTTTGAACTTTTACTCAGTCTTTCGTAACATTTATTGAATCAAAATATGTTTTATTTATAAATAAAAACATTTCAAATGCTTTAAATCGGAAATGCGTTTCCATTCAATTCTATATTAATTTGATTGCATTTAAACTCTTTCGCAAATTTATGGTCTCTTTATTGAGTCTAATATTTTCTGCAGAAAACGCTTCTTTATTGGCCTTCTTCTCAGTCCTCCTCTCTCTTCTGTACTCTTTTAGAGCTGACTTTCGTTCTCTTCTCTGTTCTGGAGTTTCATTCGTTTGTCTGATAGAGAGTTGAGTCAAACGCGAAGCACTCGAACGAACGGATTTGGAGTCACTATTAGTCAAATCATTTCCCAAACCATTGATGGCATTCAGTTTCGCCAACTTTCTGGCGGTCAGTCCCGGCCTTTCGTGAGCACCGATGGGAAGACCGGTCTTCTCATTGATTTGAATCCTTTGCGGATATTTATTATTGGTTTCTCTGATAAGTTTTGGCCGATTATAGACATTAGAATAAGTGCTTAGAATTGATTCGCAATCCCAGCGATCGTTATCTCCTTTTTTGCTGTTGTCGTAGATTTCAATTTCGGCCAAATCTTCACTTTCTTTCGACTCTTCTTCACGTCTTTTGTAATAATCGTAAAATTCTTTTGAACTTTCGTTTTCGTAAAATATTTTTTGTTTTGCGTTTTGATATTCTTCTACTAAAGACGCCATTAATTCACTATTGTTTGGATCGATAGAGCCCTCGATGTCCTCCAAATCAAGAGCTCCGATATCGCAATCGTTCGCGTATTCGCTTTCATATAATGTCTCAAACCTTTGGTCTAAAAGAGTTAAGTTTTTGTTTCTTCTAATAACTGAAGAACTCATTGAATAATTAGTGAAATGAGATTTGGTTTCTTCGTCTGAAAACAGATGGTTTGCCTCTTCTGTGGATCTGTCAGAACCGCAAACCGTCGACACGTCGTCCTCAGACTCCTCGCTGTCTGTCATGTCTTCCCATTCGTTGTCATCATTTGTCTCATTCCTATCATTGCATTCTTCCGACTCCTCATTCTCTGCCTGTTCTACAAAGTCGTCGTCGATTTGATTGTTTGGGTCCTCGAAATCAAAGTCCTCGTCCATAGCGGCCACCACTTCGGGGTCCCAATCGGGTTGGGGTCCGATTGGAAGCACTCCTTTGTTTAGTAAACCCTCTTCTTCTTCGACCGCAGACGCGAACAGAGAAGACGGGAATTGGAGTGCATTTGAGTTTTGAGTTCTCTCTTCACTCCTGTTCTCTCTGTTTGTGTCAATGGGTTGCCATTCAGTCAAGTGTTTCACATCTCTCAAGTGCTGTAAATAGTTGTAGTCGTCGTCGAAATAGATGCCGTACTTCTTCTGCTCATCCCTTCGCTGGTTGTCATCACTACTGCTATTCATGTCTACGAACACCATCTGTGGCGCCGACTCGTCCGCAGCCAAAGGGTCTCTTTGGCTCCGATGGACTAACTTGAAGGTCACCGAAGACTTCTTATCAAATCTCTTCTTTCGACCCATTCTTTAAATCCAAAAAACTTTTGATTTAATTAAATATTAAATTAAATTCAATTGATTTGAAATATAAATCAAAACAAATAAAACGTGACTTTTATTATGAATTCATTGAATGCAATGAAATGTGTTTTAAATACAATTATAATATAATTGAAGTCAAAAGAGGGCAACACTTGTGTCGCAAAAATTGTTTCAATAAAATATAATTCATTTGATAATACAGTTTAGAAAAACTTTTTAATAATTTAAAAGTTGTTGAAAAAAGTTTCTAAAAATAATATTTCTTATAATTTAGGTTTGAATACAATTTGTTTTATCTTTTGTGGAAAATAATTGTCTGTAAGAAAGCAGTTATGCATTAATGTCGTCACTCCTAAGCACTACTAAACACTTCCGTATCTAATATTGTAGTTAATGGACCGTAAATTGACTTATTCTCAGAACAAAATAATGTATAAAATTTTGTAGTGAATAGCGATAATACTGTCATTTGTCAAACAATTCATGTTTGGAGAGTTAGCCAAACATTAAAACATTCAAAAACATTAAATCTTCTCTACAATTAGTATAATTTATCACTCATTGCGACCCAGGATTACAATTTAGTGTACATTTACCTGATTTTTCTAAAACACAATACCCTTAGGAGACGTTCATTCAATAACTTATTGTAGTCTTGACTTAAAAAAAAATTAAAAAATTTCGAAATTCTTTTATTATATTATCATAAGATCACTGATTAATCTTCAGATAACCAATTAATTAGTTCAGACTTTGGCAACTGTTTTGGCATTTTTAACATAAATTTCAATTGTTTTGTGCAAATTGTGTAAAACAAAGTTTAATTTGATTAATGAACAGATTTAATACGCGTATAAGTCTTATACAGTATCAGTATCTTATAAGTATCAGTCTTAGGGTTCCCAAAATATGATACCCCGCCCGCACTCCCGCACTCTTATCTCTGAATTTTCACATCGTATTGTCTAATAGAATAGAATAGAATACCCCCTATGACTACATCCCCTGTGTTTCGGGCAAAGAATAGTCTTTAGGTAATGATGGAGTGTCGACACAACAGATTTATAAAAGCAAATAATAGTATAAAAATGTATATTATATTTGTTTATACATTATGTAGTAATCGGTGTGAAAGGCGTTTATAGTATGAGTTAAGACGGTATGACTTACTTTCAAATGTAAAACTTTTTAAAAACTCTCTTTTGACGGAGTGTTAAAAAACTAGTTTTGCGAACCTATTCTCGATTCGGATTTCGATACATAGTTTCGGGATTTTTTTCTCTTTCGGCTCTCAATATCTAATGACTTACTGTTCATCTTTGAGATGACCCTATTTTTTCGCCCATCTCTTCAATGAACAGTATCTGGGGTTTTAGCCCTTAAAAAAGTTGCCCTCTTTTAGAAAAGTTCAGTTCATAAGTTGTTTGACAACTCCTGACGTCGACGTACTTTAGCGTAAAGTTTTTTCGGTGAAAATTTGCTTTTGATTCTTCTCCGCCAAAGAATGAGAACAGCGTTTCGTTTGAAACACTGTTTATTCAAATACTTTATAACTGTGTTTCTGTTTATATAATTTGAATTCTGATGTTTAAAAAGTTTCAAAAATTGAAAATATGTAGTCATTTATTGCACTTCTGTTTGTGTATTGATTTTAAGATTAGTCTCTTCGACAACAATACTATTTATAAAGTTATGAATTGTTAAACAAAGTTTGTGAAGGAATATATGTTAAGTTCATTAGTGAAAATGAAATTAAAGCCAATAGTGTTTTGGATAGCGCTTTCACTCGTGTGGATCACATCAGTGACATCAGTGTCAGGTAAGAGTTGTCAACTTTGATTAACTCTTTATTTCTGGTCATTCAATGGGATTAAAGCAAAATGTTGTGTCATTTATTGTGTAATTGCTTTCAAAGAATAATTTTAACAAATCCGCAAAATTTATTGGTTTTTCTATTAAGGATTTTAATGAACAAAAATGTAATAAAATTTTTTGATTATAAGACATGAATTGCTTTTGTAATTTCTGTTTAATTTAATGATTTTGCAATCAATTCGGGCGATAAATCAATCATTGGCTCTGAAAGAGAGAGTGATTTCCTGTTCGTGTGTCAGAAGAACATCACATAAAAATTCAATTTAACTTTAAGTTCCAAATTGTGTTAATCTAATGCTAAAGTTTGCAACATTTGATTAAATAATGTATCAAAAAAGGCAGAGAAATTAGAGGCGAAATGCAATTCATTACAATAGATTATTAAACCCAACTTTTAATTCTATATTCCAAGTCTAGTAAATGCAAGTTATGCTAACTGTACTGCACTGTAGGGTAGATACGTCTTATCTCTTGCTCTCAACCATACAGTTCTAAACTTTTTTTAACACATTATTAACAATCAAATGAACAGTTTATTAACCCATTATTGAAAATTATTTAACAGTTGTGTAAATTTACACAAAACTCAGTCAATCAAAAATGTTTGATTAGTTTTTTATTATATTATTGAATACTTAAAGCACTTATAGCACGCGCGACACCCAATAGAGTGGACATACAATCGGTTCAATAGAAAGTAAAGTATAAGATTATTATAATCTAAATCCCATAAAACAATATTATAGTAATAAAAGTGATAAATAGGGAAAACGATATAATGTTTTAGTGACAGCCAGTGAATGACATATAAGGGTTTGGCTCTGATTTTTCTGATAGCTTTTTATGCATTAAATAACTTAAATATTTTAAAATATATAAATAAATAAAAATAATTGAAAATCAATGGAAAAACAATTGATCTGAAAAGTTCGTCTACAATAACATCGATTACAGGATCGACAGACAGTTACTCTGGAGCAGTGCATTAGTGGCACACATTGATCTAATAATTATAAATAGCTGTACGACATATAAATAACAATTATTTTGATAACAAGACCTGAAACTTATATTACGGCAGTTATTATTTTTTCCAGTCTATTATAGCAAAAAATATTCTCAAAGCCATTAAATTGTATATATTTTTTATATATTGTTCAAAATATTATATAATAATAAGTTATATAATTATTTGAATATATTTTTCCTAATTTATTATGAGATGAATTAAATTAGATTATATTTTCGGCACCTAATGCTCATTATTGGGATAACTTTATTCGAGTCAATTCGCATCGGAATAAATATGAAAAATAGGGGCAGCCAAGGTCGACCGAGTCAGGGGTATACAAAACCTCAAAATATGCATAAACCTAAGAAGGAAGTGAAGAAAAAATAAAAAAATTTTGCATGCAGCGCAAAAAACTAAGGGTGCAGGTGCATATTCTGCAAATTTTTGAGTCTGGGGGTATTTGTGGCCCTGAGGACTACTTTTATAGACTTTAAAATGGTCAATGGTACAAGCACATTGAGTTATCAAGTTTTATAAAACAAAAATAGTGTGATATTCAAAGGTGAGTTGAATTTGATTAACAGTAAAATTTTATTAGGATTTGAATGAAATGTGAATTTGAGTTCAATTTTTACACAATTTTTTTATATATTTTCTTCGAAAACAGTAATAAACTTTTTGAACAATCAAAATATTTCTAAATTATTTTATTCTTTTAATGCCATAAGTTATAATACAATTAATCTAAATCCAAAATAATTTTGATCATCCTAGATTTAGGCTATACACTCCTTGGCTAGCCCTGATGGAAAATATATTGTATTTAGGGATGGACAATGAACTCAAAGTCAGGGGGTATAGGGTACTGATAAGAATCTAAAAGTCACAAAGGGTATAGGGTTGAGTACCTTGCAATCATAAATTCTTGCAGAATTTAATTAAAAATGACGCAAAATAACAGAATTTTAAATAATTCTGCAAGAATTTAATAAAATATAACTAAATTTAGTAACAATTTGAAAAAATTCTATTGTATTTCTTAAAATTTAGACAAAATCTCACAGAATATTTTAAAATTTCTAGGGGGGGGGGGGAGTAATATCTCAAAATTGATCGTCGTTTTCACCACAAGAGCTATTTTGGTCATTTTTCTGAGACAGTGTGTATTTTTGCTATACCCTCAACCCATTGTACATCCCTAGTGCATATTAAAATTACGGGTAGTATTAAAGTGTCCTACGGTATTACTGAAATTTTTCAAACCATTCTTCTCCTGTGATTTTGAAATTATGTGAAATTTTTAGAAAAGAAGCTGATTATCAGAATCTACACTAGAATTTAGATAAAAAATACACCAGATTTGAACCAAATCTGGAATTTTGTCTAAAATACTGACTATTGATCATAACAATCACAATTACATAAACCAATAATTTTGTGAAAATATCGACAAGAATACCCCTTTATACCTCCCACAATCACTAGGCTTGGAGATCCCTGATTAAAATGCATTAAAGTGTTGGAATTCCTCTACAATAAATTATTTATTAAAATAATTTATTATAAATAAATTTGAATTAAATTAAATTAAAAAACTCATTTCAAATTCTAATATTATTGAATAACATAACATACTTTTGTGTTTGAGGAACATCTTTTGCAAATCAGTTGAAAGCAATTGAATAATTCTAAAGTGTGTTAATTAAAAAAAACTTAATAATTCATTGAACTTAAAATTTTTTACTTTCAAAAAATTCCTGATTTAAATAAATTTGAAAAGAATATATTGGCCGACAAATAGATACATAGATAAGACAATTATTATTATTGCAAAAAACTTTTATTAATTAGAAAATAAGTTTTTTAATTGGAAATAAAAGTTTAATAGAAATGTTCGACTAATAAATGGGTTGATGTAATAAATTTGTTTTATTGTATTTTATGACAAATAAAATTAGATTTCACTTCACACAACCGATTGGCTAATAATCAATTTAATTACTTAACCAAAAATATTTGTTACTTTTTTGAATGGTCTGAACTTAAGCGCATGAATTGCAAAATACAATACAAGTGTGGGGAACAAGTGTTGATATAAGTGTCGAATATATAACTATATATTTATTTTTATTTTACTTCTTTTCAATTACGAAACCTATTTAGGCCAATACCAGCTATAAATTACTACTTGTATATCAATCTTCCCTCCGGTCACTGTTCCTTACAATCAATCCAAACAAAGTTTATAAAAAATAAATAAAAAAAAGAATTATTACTATAAAATATAAATTTAGCAAAAAATAAGAAAAATTCTTTGATTAATGAAAATTGTCGATTCATAGGCTGTAAATTCTATCCGATTGGAGAAAATAGGAGGTTTGAAAGGGTGGCCGAAAACTTGCCCGTCGGTGAGCAGAGCTATGATTTACAATCATCTAAATCAACATCTTTTTTATTTTTGAGGTCTTTATACATAAATAATTTTAATAACCACTTATATAGGAAATGAAGTTTTTAAAGTAGAAGTCCATCCGAGGGTCGATTTCCGACTCGAAGCAGTAGATAATAGTTTAAGTGATATTAATTATTTTAAATATGACATAATTGATGAAAACATTGTTGCCATAAAACTTGCTCACTCTCTCGAAGATCTCGTCGATAGGGTATGTCATTCACACACAAATCCAAATTTAAAAATTAATCTAATTATATAAGAAACTCAAAAAATATATTCCTGTGCAGAGAGACCCTCAAAGTGTTCTGAAATTCAAGCTTACCTGTAAAGGCCCCAGTGGAACGGTATGAGTTTAGAATTATCTTAAAAGTTATTAATACTATTTATTTATTTATAGTGTAATATATATTAGATATATGTACTGCCATTCACTAATTCATTTGTACCATATTTTTAATTTACTTATTTTATTTATTTTTTCGTTTTATTTTATTTATTAAACTTAAAATTCTGTTCGTAATTCGTAATCCAGTTGTTTATTCCATTTATGCACTAATATTTCAATCAGTGCTCCCGATTGTCAAAAAGATTTCGTATCAAACTTTAGCCCAGTTTACTATCTTTAATATGGAAAAAAAAGTTCAGCTCTATCTTTAACCTCTAGTCTTCCACAAGTCTTTCAATTATTCTCTTATTAAAAAATTCTTATTTAGAAAAGAAAAAAAGCAAGAAATTAGTAATAAATAATTTTGTCTCTGATTTATGAAATATATATTTATTTTGTTTGAATACATTTGGAGATTAATTTTGTTTTATTATGCATTCAATAATGAATATTCAATAAATAATAAAAAATAGATACATAAAAAATAAAACAAATAAAAAAATTCAATAATAAATTTAAACTGTTTTTCCATTTAAGATATCCTAAGTTTAAGAAATTAAATAAATGTTTGTCTGCTATTTAGGTTAGGCTTTCACTTTAAAATTAGTTCTACACTTAAGACAATAACAAGTGAAAAGATAGTATTTTAATGATATAATGAATTTACACGTCTTTTAATATAACATTAATGTAGAGAACTCTTTGTCCAGACCTGAGCCTATTATATACAGAAAGTTATTTTCATTTCCTCATTGTTTTCAGTCTTAAATTATAATTAATTATTTTATGCATAACTTATTACAAAGTATTGTTGAAATACAAACAAAAAAAATGAGAATTGAATTTAATTATTAATATTTCTATAGGAAGAAGCCTTTCTGCCGGTGACAGGTATGCACTTATTATTCAATAGAATTTAGTCAACAAATCTCACGATTCTTACAAAATATTATTTTTATATAATTTACAGTTTATGTACAGGACGTCAATGATAATGCACCGGAGTTTCAGAACGTTCCCTATTCTCTCGAAGTCGATGAGGTTCTCAATAATAATTTAAATAATTGATAAAATTTCTGAACAAAAACTTCTATTTTTGAAGATTTTTAAATTGATTGTTGTCTAAACATGTTTTGCAATTGTCTACAGTTAACACCAGTTGGACTGACCGTATTTCGTGGTATACATGCACTGGACCGGGACAAACCTAATACTGCCAACTCAGATATTACCTACTCTATTGTGGTGAGGCTTTTGTTTGTGCCCAATCTCACTGTTCAGATGCCGTAACACATTTGATTGACTATTTGTCGCACAAATAGGGTGGCAATGAAAACAACTCATTCATCCTTTCCGACCCAATTGAGGGAATACTAGTTATTAATAAACCATTAAATTATGACAACGGGATTCGGGAATTCAAGATTCAAATACAGGCCTCGGTATGACAGACACATCAATTTGGATAATGTCTTAATTAGGAACTAAAAATATAATACCCTAAAACAATAGGACCATGGCACTCCCATTAGTCTGAGTCAAGTGACAACTATGACTATACACGTCAAAGACGCCGACGACCAGAACCCAGTTTTCACCCAAGAAGTATATAAGGCTAGTGTTTCAGAAACGGCTAAAATTACGGTAAGAATTGAATAACTGTATAGATATTTAATGACAGACCCATGAAATCCATAAAATTATATTATATTTGCATAAATACTCACGATTTGAAACAATAAGCTTTTTTTTATTATTCAGTATTTTTCTTTCATTCAAAAATATTAAGAAAAACATGAAATCAGATAACAAACTAGACTTCATTCGGAGATAAAAAGCAAAATTTTTTTTATAAATTTTGTTTGATTTGAAAAACATTTTCTGAAACTTTCAATTTGCATCTGAGATAAGATAAATGATTCGTTTTATTTATTTAAACGAATAAACGAATAGACAATTAAGTGAATCTTTTTTGATAACTTAGCAGAAAAAACATAGCAATCATTTTTGTGGGACAGAGACTATTGTTTCCCTTAAAGTTAATATCATTCCTCTAATACCATATACAGTCGCGGATCATTTTAATTTGGACAGACAAATGCTTTATTCTTACTCATTGGCTTTGAGTTTTTATGTTT
>JAQFXN010000240.1:0-25676 GCA_034693365.1 Liacarus xylariae | reverse complement strand
ACTCTAAACTTGAAACGATATAATTAGAAAAATATTTTTACTAACGTTCAACAAATAATAGTTTTATCTTTTATGTTCATTTTTTGAACATTAGAAGAGAAATTAATAAAAATTTTCAAACTTTTTGTGACTTATCAATCAAAACTGAATAAATCATAATAACATGAATTGATAAACTTTTAAACATTACTTAGACTTTTATTTATAAAAATTAATTTAAAACTGTGTCAAATATTGGCAATACAGTGAAATTTCACAGGATAAAGCTGTTTTATTTTATTCTTACTCATGTTCAATAAATATAATGCACAATATTATATAAAATTTTCATGAACAATGTATAGTGTATTTAATCTGCAAAAGAGGAGGTTTGAGTGTATTTAATATGTACTGTTGAACGAAAAATAAAGAACTTTTAGAATTGTTAAAAATAAATCTAATCTAAAGTTCTTATCAGAGAAAAAGTTTTAAATTAAGTCTGATTAATGAGTTTTACCGGATTAAAAGTTACAAAATGTTATAATTCAAGATTAATTATGAAAATCTTCATCTGAGATGTGGTGCTATAAGTACTCCACAGATATTTCGCCAGAATTTCAATTTTTTTCTTAAATTAATATTTCATTATTTGACTCATTGAAGGAGAAAATGTTAATGTTTTAGCACAAAATCTTATATAAATTGCATTCCCGTGTATTAAAAAGGCGGGGATGAGTGCAAAGGTTATACAAAAACGATTTTTCCAACTGTTCAGTATATGGATGTCAGACAGAGAGTTGGTTTTATAATTTATAGCAAACACTTATTTATTACAATTTTGCAAATAAAGACAATTTTTGATTGGTTTGAATTAATTCTTGTTCTTTGCATTAAATGCGAATTCAAACAGCAATAAGATCTAAAACATTTGTCATTATATCAGGAGATTTGGCTCCAAAGCTTAAATTCTATAATTGATTATTAAATTTTGTTCACTTTTTCTTCTTTAACAAAATTTTATCAATAAATCAAAAGAATTGCGTGATTTTGTTATTTTTCCATTCGATTAGTTTTAGCTCTTTTCTAACACTTCATGACTCAGGAATCTTACAGAAATAAAAAAGTTTCAAACATAAGCACTAATACACTCGACTCTACAGTTACAGTACTATCGAAATGATTATTCACAAAAAAATAAGAAATAAATTCATGTAAAACTGAAAAATTGTTAAACGAATCCATTGACAAATCAATAAAAGTTAACAAATTTGTGTAACAAATGTGAAACATCTGCAAACATCCCGTCTCTCACACCTGTGCAACCATTTCCACACAACTTCACCATTAATTGTGTTTATTTTTCTGATTTAGTTTTGAGCTTTGATTTCCTGTCGTTAAATATTTGAAACTTATTCGACAAAAGATTGTTTGCAGAAAAGTTAGATTTTGTTTGTTATATATATTTAACTGCATTTGACACAACAGCACACATATAATCAGCCCATTTTAGTGTCAGTGCAGATGCGTTTGCCAACAGGTATAACAGTATAACACAATTTTTGGCTCCTATTTAAGTAATAAATAGTTTAGCAATCATTTGGGACAATGAGCCCAAAGGTTTCGAATAGCTTTCTCTGACTTTTCATTGAAGATATTATATTTTTGAGCTGCAAATTGGTTGCACTGAACACCGCTTACGCATTGCTAAACACAATCAATTCATTCAATGCACGCATTCATTGGCTTTGAATGGGTTTTGCATTTTCGCATATTATTATTGGTTCTTGTGTTCTGAATGTCGCTAAATATCTCACACCTGGTTTGGTGGCGATCCCAACGCGCATTCAATTGACAAAATTATAATCCGCTTCAATAAACCTATTATACAGATGTGCGTCAAATCAATTGAAACCAACGCCACCACAACCAACCAGTGCTATACCTAACAGTCTTACTGCTGGACGTGTCTTACGAAAGCCAGTCCAGGATTTCTGTCCCTTATTTATATTATACACGCTATACTCCCTCTCCTCTTAGTTTCTATACTTTCTTTCTTTCTTCTATCGAACATATATTCTATTCCTAAACACATTTCAAATATCTTTCTCTCAAAAACTTTATTCTTAAAAGAATTTTCTGCTCTTCAATGTCTGTAAAGTATTTTTATGTTGAACTCAACACAACACCAGTTACTGTACAACGTTTGGCAAAAGTTTTGAGGTTTTCTATGTTCTGTAGATGTTCTGTGGGGGTCCTTTCCATTACAGTATAGGCCATCTCAACCAAAAACTATTCACCGAAACGATCAATAAAAGAACAAATCTTAATATTGAATCTTAATATAAAATACCATAGATTTTCAAAATAAAATTATTGTTTTGTGATATTATTGTTTATGATATAATCGAATATAATAGACATTATATAACTTAATAATTATAATTATTATTTATAATACAAAATATAGTAACACAAGAGCTGATTAGTGAAATTGTAAGCAATGTTTATAACTTGTATTCAAAATATAAAATAATTCAAATATTTTTCTCATTGAGTTTTCAATTTCAATTCCTGAGAAACACACTGAAAAGAATTGGGAGGAATGGTAGGGAACCAATCAATTGGGGTGTGATCTTCAGAGCTTTGGACAGTCTGCATAAAACTCATAACTCTTGAAGTTAGACTCATAGCGTTAGGCTTAGAGCCTATGCCTTATGCCGGGCTCATATTGATTTGGCACTGCAGTTTGGCACCTGCATAACCATCGCTGCATCATTCTCTATGGGGTGTCCGGCTATGAGGGGTATGCGTCGCCATCCGAGGGCTTCACAAAAGGTGTTAAAGCTTTACAAAACTTGTTTTGTAGTTTAGGTGTGAAGACCAGCCCTTAGATTGAGTCCAACTTTATAAGCGAACAGTTCGCAGATCTGTGGCTTCAAACAACTTATTACTTCTGCTTTTTTATTGCCAATGCTTTGGACATAATTTATTTGAACGCATTTCCAATTTTTTTTATTCCTTTTCCAATAAGTTTTACAAAGTTTTTTGTGAACTCAGGCCTCAACTCACAACTGGATAATGCATTAAATGTGAGAACTTTTAACATTTTCTTTTCATTATCCTATATTATAATAATACTCTCAAAAGTGACTGTAGTTTACAAGTCTTGTGCCAAACACTTGACTGCGCTTTAAATTGTGCAGATCTTCACTACTTTTGCATTTTCTAAGTTTAGAAACTTTGCTAATTGTGGAACAACTTTTCACTCAAATGTTAAATCATTTTCATATATATCTCGTGTATTATTCAAGTGATGTTTAAAAATGTTTGGCATTTGTTCGCAATTTTTATATAATATTTCATAAATTATTGCATTTCTATCACAAAATCTAATTCTGTGTAAGCTCTCGATAAAAGCAATTAAATGTGTTAAACATCACTGAAATAATCGACACTTAACTCCATTTAGTGTTATATTTAAACAAAACACTTGTCTCCTCTCCTCTCCTCTCCTCTCCTCTCCTGTACTCATCTTTCATCTAATATGAGAATTAATTTCCGTTTTGTTTAGCTTTGGTTTATTTAATAAAGCTTTAAAACTCTTTAAATACTTCATTAACTGAATCGATGCAAAACTTTTCAATACTTTTTCCTAAACTTTTCAAAGCCTTCAAAATAAATGATATTAAATAATAATACAATTCAACAGAAAAACTATTGACTATTGAATTGTTGTATTGGAAACCAGTTTCTCATTATAACTGATCCAAGACTTCATTGTTTTATCTGATATTCCCTAATCTTATTCAATATCTAAATCTATTAAATGCAGTATTTGTTGGCAAAGCTTTTATATCGTAATCAAGTTTTCGCATCAAATACTCTGAATCTTGAGCTCAAAGCCCAAAACCAAAGCTAATGTTGTTTTTCTTGTGTCTATTATAGGAATCGATTATCGATTGTATCGATTGTAATGAAAAGTTGTTTTGAATAGAAAAATGGCTGAAAAATAGTGACAAATAATAATTGAAATCTAATAATAAACAACAAAATGCCTTAAATTAAGTGACTTTTTTGAGACTAATTTAATAAAAACTATAATTTAGTTATTTTATAAATGTTTGCCAAAAGTAATGATTGGATTAAAAGCAATAATAATAAGAGAAATAATGAGTGCTTTTGAACAGTAGTTGTGAATCAGTTGTGAATCCAATAATGAATATAAAAATAGTGGCAATAAATGAGTTAATTATATATCTATCAATCCATTTAATGCCATCCCATGTGCTCAATGTGTTGGCCTACACCTGCAATGAGGACATGTGTTCGTGTGAGTACACGTCTGTACTGGAAGTGTCTCAGCAGTGGTCGTCAGCCGTGTCTTCGCGAGAGTCGGGACAACAGTATTGTTCACTTCTGAATGCATACCAACACTGTTTGCGCTCAATCAACCGCTCCTGTCGTGGGAACCTTGAGTTTCACACTTTGCAGACATTACGGAAGAACTGGAAACTCGAGCACAACTGCACCTATAGCTCAACGAATCCAATCAACACTAAACAATGGTGGCCAACACTCAGCGCCGGTCCGAACAATCATTCGTCAATTCGCACAGCAATCCAAGACATCGACAAAACCAACAAAATATTGTGAAACAAAAGGAATGACTTCATTTGTGTCTCTCCTCCACCTATAACTACACCATTAATACCAATCACTCAACCGATGCTTCGTTCAGGTCTTCAGACCAAAGGACTAAACTCTTAAATAGTGAACAGAGAAATGTCACAAATGAAGAGATGAGACTCACTTCCGGCACTTCTTCGGGACAAAAGTCTAGAATAAGACACCGTTCGGGTCGGTTGGGACGGGACGGGCGGTCGCCTCAAAGTGAAACACCAGTGAAAACAAACTTTTTTCCGATTAGAGGAGAAACCATTGAATTGAATGAAGACATCGACAAAAGTGAGTTCAGTTCAAACACAATGCCATCAACTGTGCCAACAGTTAAGCCATCAGTTCCGCCATCGCCTCCATTGACTTGTATTATATACGGCGATCCACACCTCAGAACATTCAACAGTCAGTACCAGACGTGTCGGTGCTCTGGGGCCTGGCCTCTCATAGATCACCCCTTATTCGCAGTTCAAATAACTAATAATAGAATTAAAGGTATTTTTGATTTCGAGTCAATTCAATAAATTAGTTGATTATAGATTTGAGTCGTGAATCAAATGTTTAATGTTTTGTTTTGTAATTCAGGTTCCAGTCCTCAGATCACAGGTGTGACAAAAGTGACTGTTTTGGTGCGTCAGTTCGCCAAATGCGGGATTCATAGCGATCTGCTCTATGAAGCGGACAGTCAGTCAAACACAGGTATGACTCAATCGTTTGTGTGATTATTCAAACAAACAACTAATGTTCACTTAAACTCATGAACCGCTTGTCCACTGTATAGGAGGTCAGTCATTGGGCACCCCTTCGGCCACATTCATAGACGGGAGTACTTCAAACTCGAATAATTTGATTCGAATCACTCAGTCGTCGAACAATAATGTAATTACAATACATTTGGATCACATCGGCGTTCGTGTATATATCGGTCAGTTCGAGAACTCGGCCTTTTTGAACGCAGTCATCAAATTCCGTTCGGCGACCTCTACTGTCAAACAGCAATTAGTGCTCAACTCTATTAGTTCGAACTCTCTGTGCAAAATGGGTTGTCCTAAACGTGAATTAATAGACATTCAAAACATATTGACCGCAACGGGTGTTGACTTGAATGCCAATAGTGCTCAACAATCAGACAATAGTGTCAATGATTACAAACCCGAGCCAACTGTGATCGACACCAACGATGACATAGTTGTAGATCAGGAAGAGATGCCGGAAGACCCGTGTCGTGACCTATACGGCTATTACAGAATCTCATGTCTATACGACGTGACCATCAAAGGTGTCAAACATGTGAATAACGCCAATCGATTCGCCCAATCATTCGACGAAATGAACAGTATTTTAAGTTCTTCTGTACATAACTTCAACGACAATAACAATAATAATAATGACCTTAACGTCAAATTAATCGCTAATTCATCGCCTAATCATCGCTTCAGTGTTTTAATGCTTTTTCTCATTTCTCTAATCTCTCGCTTATTATAACAAAACCTAAATTATATATAAATACAAATGAATTATGAATTACCGGTTATTTTTCAATAAATTATATATAGTTTTTCTTTTTCTAATTATATTTCTGTGTATTTATTTTAATGTCTAAATTCCATCATTTGGTCCAATATTTCTCCTCAAATGCTATTACCGTAAAAGTAAAGGTAAGTTAAAGTCATTTCAATGAATTGACGGCATTTGCACAGAGACTCTAACTGACCATCGATTCTCATTTGTTGAGGTAATTAACTATTATAGTTTCGCACCGATAGATGTGTAATGCCTGGGGCGGTCACATAGTTTGAGTAGATGTACAATAATTATTGTAATGTCCTTACAGTGTCTTCTATACCCCATCTGACGTCAGACACGTTATTCTTCTTTGGCCTTAATGTTTGGCCTTCACTCTAATGAAGGGACTTCTCGGATGAGAAGCCCTTTGCTTTTTAATGGACTTTTAATTATGAATTGCAAAAGTATGCATAACTAATTAGCAATTATTGACCCTCCGGTGCACATCAATTAAATATTGCATTAAACATAAAAACTGTAATAATTAAACAAATATTCTGTCAAATGATAGAAAATAAAGTATTTAAACATAAAATTTAATTTAACTTTTAATTCAACAAAAAATTTGAGCGCATTATTAGAAATAGTTTTTAGGAAAATAAGAAATTAAAATAAATATTTAGTTTAAATAAATCGATGAAAAATTGAAAGATTTATTTGAAAAGATGTAAATAATATAATATATAATTAATCGATCATTTGATAACATCGCGAATGCATCCGAAGTGCAAATATCGTTAATGAGTGCATCACATCATATGGTAATCAATAATAATATAATTTTTATACAATTAAACAAATCTATAATAAACTTATTATTTATACTCATATATACAGTAGAATACATGAGAACAGACGAGCGCCGACACTGGCATCGAGTGTTGTGCTGTTTGTTATGAATCACTTGAGAATTTGTAGACCACTCCTGACGTAATGCACTAAATGGTCAAACGTAGAGTTGAGACTCAGAGATCCGCATTCATTATCTAAGGCAACGAAGAATGCTTTACAGGACGGGTGCTTTTCTATGAGATGGTCCGCCTGTTGCCAGAGGTCGTGCGCCGTATGGTATTGTTGGAGAAGAAACAGTTGTCTTTGGAATACATTCAACAGTGAGGTCTGAATAGTGACACAATTGGTTGTGCTATTAATCTCTTGCGTCTGGTTTTGAATCGATTTATTGTTTTCTCGAATTTCTTTCCCTTTAATTCGACTTAACTTCAAGTAAAGCAATGACTGACACCTATAGCTCAATGTTGTCAACTTGTGATCAGTGGTCGGGATGTCTGCCGAATGGGGCGATCGTGACTTTGAGAACTTGTTTGTGATTTGACGAATCAGGTTAAGGGTCTCCTTATACATAAGGCACACCTTATCCGGTTCGTTAGTCCCGTTCCTCTGCTCCATCGCATTGCCAGTCAGTATGAAATAGAGAACGGCCTCTAAGTATTTGCACGCCTGCACTGTCCTATCGGTCTCGCGATCGGCCGCGTGTTTCAGTCGTTTGGCAGAGGCCAGGAAGTCGTCGGGTTGGCCCACATTCGGAGAGATCTCTGGCGTCGTTCGCGTTGAGGTCGGAGTGATGTTCGCCGACGTCGTTGTCGTCAGCGGAGGAGGTAATGGAAGCAGTGATGAATTGGTTAGTGGAGGCAAGAGTTGGGGCGGAGAGTGAGTCTCCAGTTTGACCGAATGGCTCACCGATGGGGTACTGGCGTTCGAGTGCTCGCGAAGGGATGATTGCATGTGCTCTGAATTGCGGCTGTCGTTGTCCTGTAATTGCAGTCCTTTCGATGAATTGCTTTTCGAAAAACTATTATTACTTTTAGTCATTGAGTCTCTGTTTTTATTTACATCTTTTGACTCTTCTTTCGTCAAACGTTTATCGGATTTGCTTTTGTCGACACTTTTTGTTTTTGCATTTAAACTATTATTAATATTACTATTATTTATATTATTATTATTAATAATATTGTTATTATTATTACTAATCGTATTATTATTAATATTATTATTACTATTGTTATTAACATTATTGTTGTCGTCGTTCGCACTCTTGTCTATAGTGTCCGAACAAATACTTTTAAAGCTTCGAAGACTTGCAGTACTGCTGGCACTGCTGTTCTCAGTGTAGGTCTGATTCGGAATTCGCTTCAAAAGCATTAATTTAATGGAAACGATTAGACTTTTTGGTGAAAATGAACTGTTGTTTTGCTCTGATTTCTCATCTTTTATGTGCTTTTGAGACAAAATCTCAGAACTGTTTGAATGAATTGAAGTGTTTTGTTGAATGTGTTGTTTCGTCGTCTTCTCTGGCATTGGTTTAGACCACGAACTCTGCGAACTTTGTTTGCAGTTCTCGTTTCGAACCGTTTCGTTGCTTTGCGTCGATTTCCGTCTTTTCTTTGGTGTCGGTGTCGGTGAAAGACTGGCACAACTGCTCGAAGAACTCATACTTTCTCCCAATTCTCCTTTGGCTACCCTATCGATGACATCAACGATATTGTCATAGGAATTGGCCTTAAAAGAGGTGATGGAATTGGATGAGACAGTGGTTGATGTGGTCGTAGTAGTGGTCGTTTTCTTATCCATAAACGTTTCCAAATCCCAAACAGCGATCTCCGGCTTCTCCGGCTGGGGTTGACCTGTTTGGGCGGCTTTGGGCGTCTCTTGTCTTGAATTCGTTATGTCTTCGGTTTGTTTGACACTCTCTTTGTCCGACTCCTTGTCCTCTTCCTCATCACTCGATTCAGAAGAAGAGGACGAAAGTGAAGAGGAATTAGTCGACGATTCAGAAGAGTTTGAAGAACTGGTGCTTTTAGTGCGTTTTGTACCATAACTTTTAGAGCCGTTTTCAGACTCACGAATAGATGACTTTCTTTTCTTATTCGTTGTTTTGTTCGCATTTGTAAAAGACTTTTGTTCATCGAATGCTCGACCACTGGACTGATCGGCATTTAATGCATTCGACTCATTGTCATTAGAATTGCTTTTACGACTACTTTTGTCCAAAATTTGTCCACTCCTTTGAATGTCATTAACATTATTACTGTTATTATTATTATTAGTGATAAAGTGTTGGCTATTATTAACGCTATTATTGTTTGTATTATTCGTATTATTAGCGGAATATTTATCTTTCGAGTCGTCGGAGAAGTCGTCCAAAGCAGTGATCGGTTCCAAAGTGTTCTTCATTTCCGACAGGATTTGTTCGATCTTTGCTTTATGTCCTTTGATTCGAGTGATCTCTCGCGTGGATATACCCAACAGGGGTTTGGGGTCATTGATGAGGAGGAGTTGGACTGAGTCGAAGTCACCCAAAGTAGATTTGATCCGTTTGGTGGTCTCGTCGTCGTTGTTCTTACGGATCGGTTCACCGAAGAGAGAGTTATTGTTATTGTTCTGAAGCGATGGTGTCGTCAGTTGTCTCTGTGAGCGCTCTCTTTCCCTCTTCTCCTGCCGTTCGCGCTGTGAAGACATTGTCAGACAAATGGGGTTTTGTTTCACAACTCAATCAAAATCACATATACTATACGTAAAGAGTCATAAAATGAATATATAATTGGCTTTAAATACAATTCAAACAAATCTCAGTTCAATCTGTTTGTCATTAAAACATTGATTCAAATCATTTCCAAAACATTATTTCATTTTCCGTTCAAAATATATTGCAATCAATTGAATCAAACATTTAATTGTTTTACATATTATGAAACAAAATGTTGTGAATTAAGTGTTAATTAATTAACTCATCGCTAATAATATGCCAATCAATGTCTGCTAACACTAATAATAACCCAAATTATTATTATTATTATTATTACTCTATATCTGTATTACTTAATACACTATTTCGACGACAAATCATTAAATACACTCTCGAGTCATACAATTCACTCATCAATAACGACACAACACTTGAATACCCTTTCATTTAAATGATTTTAAAAATTGTATCAAAACTATATTAAACTTAATTCAATTCAAATCAATTAAAATCCGATTCTTAGATAAAATTTCAATTTTAAAATTAAAAGTGTTTTTTTAGACACAAATATTATATTTAAATCATTTATAAGCCTTATCTGTAAATCACCCTCTTTTAGGATCAAATGCGGAATTTATCCAAAATATCGCAGAAATTATATAATATGTAAACTAAACATATGTAGCGCTCTCTCACATTCAATTAATTTAAAAGCATTCATACATTCATTTCACAGTCACTGATAAGATTTCGTACAAAAACTTTGTTTTATCTCAATTACTGCCATAACTTAAAATGCTGTGGTTAGATTTTCTTTTTACTGAAAAGACCAGAGTCAAATTGAAAAAACTGTATAATTTGTTTTATATTTCAAATTATATCTGTAATGTAATATTTTAGGTGAATTTCCAATCATCCATTTACAATTTATGTAAATTCTTTCAAATGATATTTTCATTGCTATCATTGCTCACACAAAATTAGAATTCTATTCTCCAAAGCCACATGGTCACGTAAACCTATTGACTGGTTCAGTCAATTGTGTCGAATCGACCTTGGGCGAATAGAAGCGCAAATTTTTTTAAATATAAAGTGTTATTTCTCTTATCTAATCTTATCAAATAGAAAATTCAAAGTTGCAGTAAAGCTAGAAATACTTACTGTTAAACCTCCCTAACTTAGAACCTCTATATCATAGAAACCTCTACAACTTGGAACGAATATTGAGACCCAAATCACTTCGATTGAAGCCCCATTATCATTAACCTCAATATCTTAAAAACCTCCATAACTTCTAACTTAGAATCATATTATAAAGCCCGGGTAACATATACAGAACCTCATAATTTACAACTTTTCTCAGTTTTGAATAATTTTAATTAAAATTTTTATCATATTTTGTTAAATTTTTGCAAAATTTATCATAATTGTGATAAATTCTTGCAGAATTCATTGAATTTCTTTTAAATTGCGTCACCCTTATCTAATTGTATTTTAAATTATTAATAAATTCATATTTTTAAAGGTTTTTTTTGAGCTAACACTAAAATTACTAGATCTCTGTTACTTAGAAACCTTTATATCTTGGAGCTCATACTCGAGTCCCAAGTCATTCTAAGTTATAGAGGTTTAACAGTACTGTATTATTATTATAACTAGACTAAGGCATTGGTAGCTCACTTGTAATAATTCACACATTGCCGTCGGTTTAGGCCTCAACTACATTAGTTTTATTCAAAAAATAATTTTAAGTGAAAACAAATATGAATTAACTCTAATTATTTTAATCAATGAGGAGTTGTTTGATATTTTTCTGACATGCTTGAATAAAGGCATATAATAAATAACTTAAACAATTAAAATCGCGATAGTGTCGTTTTTAAAATTTTGTACAAATATATGCATGTTAATTCAGTTAATTAATGTAAATTGTTAATGTAATTTTTTTTGAATAAAACAATTGTCGGTGTGGCCTAAATCGAACGCAATGTGTTACTTACTACATGTGAGCTACCAATGCCTAATCCTAATTATAACTTGTTAGATTAACTCTAAGAATTTATCACCTAGGTTTACAAGGGCAATCTAAGATTTTGTCAACTTACATATTTTGATCACATATATGGTTTAAAATCGAAAAACTGCAAATTTAATCGGCACCTGACCTCTGGCAATAGTAAAAATAATTTTTATAACAATTGAATTCTTGTAAAGAATCTGTGAATAATGGAAAACAAAACAAAAATTCCCAAAAAACATTTCTGGCTCACTTCAATCAATTTATTACTCTTAACAGATTAGACGCAATACAATCATTTACTAAAGTTATTTTTATCATTAAATCATTTTGTCATTCAAGAGACTATTATTAAAATATAATTAGCGATTGTAAAGTGCTGTTCAAACCCACAGATATGAAATCAATTATAGAATACGTCTGCTATAAGTTAAACATAACTTAAAATAGTTTTCTCCGTAATATTAATCGATTCTATCAATGAAAACGTAATTTCATTCGCAATCATTAGTGTTTAACATAATTAAAAATAAATTAAATAATTATTTAAAGAGAAAAAATAAATATTATTAAAATTGTTGGAAATTTGTTCTAAATTTGATTTTTATTTTGTTTCATTACAATTGACGACTTCGTAGAAATTTCAATGAACTTAAATGTTTGGGTCATTTATCTATGGGAAACGGGAAGAATCATTAGTGAAGGGTTAGTCTACACCGGCTTTAGATCCTCCCACAGCTCTCTCTTTATTAGAACTAAAAATGATGCACAAAGAAAAAATGGAAAAGAGGAGAGGGAGAGAGGCATATGATATAATTGGATTAGAAAAGCTATCAACAAATAAAATAGTTTCCATCACTTTATGACAAACAAATGATATGTCGTCTCAATGATGACAATAGAACTGTTCAATAAAGTTCTTTGAATTCCCGATGGGCTATAATAATACAAGTCTCAAAACGTCAGTAATATTGTATGGGTTTTGCATCCATTCATGATTAACCCCATCACTGAAATTACATTTTCTTTTGTCTTTCGCAACGACCGAAAGCGTCACTTAATATACAGTAGACTCTCTTTATATAAAACATTGTATTCAAGATTTCCAGAAAGTAGTCTTATAAACTTCACAGCAATACAAATGGGAAACTGTTCGGCTGTATCTTCTAATATAAAAATATACATATACAAGAAGTTTTTTATAATTGTTACTATTTATTTGCTGACTCAGATCAGTAAATACTACTTTTTTTCTTGTAACTCAGATCTGTCGTAATTACGAAAATCTTTACCGATCATGAGATAAAGATTAAAATAAAACCCCATTTATGTTCCCAAAATTTAGATATAATTCCAATTTTCCGATAATTACGAAATAAGTCCGAAAAACAAGAATTTATGAAGAATTTTGTGGTAAAAATGAATAAAAATCGTTACTTCAAATCAAAAATTTTAAGAAATTCATTGAGCTAGAGTGAAAAATTTATTTTTATAATTAGCCTGAAAATTTGCTGATGAAAGAATTGATTTAAATTTTTAATAAATTTGATTTTTTCTCTCTTATTTGAATTTAGAACAAAAATGTCCATCAAAGCCGATAAGTTTTTTGAGGGATTATTTTAAAAATTGACAAAATATCTCAAAATTGTCGTTCAAAAATGCTGACTTTTACACCCTATCCCTTAAAATAATTAAAATTTTGATTTTTAAATTCCGAAATGTTATTCCGAATTTTCAGTGTTTTACTTCCGTTTTTACGAACGAAATTTAGCACCTTTATTCCGAAATTGTCTAATCTCTGGTAATAACAATTTTTCCATCAAAATTTTCTTTTCGACACTGCTAATTTTCAATTGAAAATTGACAATAATTATTAATATTCATTTTAAAAAAATTTAATCCATAAACAAAAATTGAAAAATAAATTTTAAACAGCTAATTCTATGATTAATAAATTTTTGTAATTTTAAATTATGTTTAACCATGTTCCCATAAACAGTTTATTACTGTGAAGTTTATAAGATTGTTTTCTGAAAACCTTAATTATACTTTACTAAATTTTTATTTAAATATTGTTTGATATAAATATTCCGGCACTATTTTAGAGCCACCTATTGAATAGCCATTTGTTTTTGATAACTATCAAACTATAAATAATATAAAATAACTTGTTTTGGCACTTTTAGATAAGCCTTAAAATAAAACCTATCACAAACAAAGCTAGGGCAAAACCTTTTTGTGCCTTTATTTTAAGTGTCAGGTTGTCATTTTATGTTTTTATAAAAAACAACTGGTAATTCAATAGACCTGGAGGAAAGGGAACTACAATCTTCTAAAACTTTTTAATTTATTCCTTCAAATGTTTACAGACTTTAACATAACTTGGGTTCACAAACTCGAAAAACTTGTAAATTTTTTGAATCCGTTTAGTTGTCACTATTACTCCCTCTGCACCAAAATCACAAAAGTTGACTAAAATGATGACAAAATTCATTTATCTTCGTTCATTCATATAGAAGATAAAATTTCTATTCTGATCCTTTCTTTTTTTACTAAATATTTTGACTACATACTTTTTATAATTATATTATAAACTAAAATTACTAATACACCTCTTTATGTTCAAATATACACTACAGTCTTAATAGACCTCACTATTGTATATTCATTGTATGGAAAATAACTAAAAAATCCGTAAATAAATTCTTTGTTATATCTCTGGCCGAACAGGTCTTTTATTATGTTGATTCTGTTTGTTATTATGATTATAATAATAATATTGTGATTTACTGTATATAATAAATTGTAAAATTTTCTTTTTTTATAATACAAAATGATTTTATAAACTATTTGTGCTAAAACTTATAGTGAATCTGTTTGTAAATCAACTTATTTTCAAATCAAACTTTTATTAGACTAGTCAACAGATCAGTCAACAAAAGCTGGTATACATTAAGGATGAACAAGGACCTCAAAGTCACGGGGGTATAGGGTGGGGTCTTTGGCAGTCGTCAAATTCTTGCAGAATTTAATTAAAAATGACTTAATTTAACAGCTCATTCAACTAATTCAGTCAAATTATGACGAATCCTCTAAGAATTTAGCAAGAATTAGACAAAATTCTATTAGTTTTCTAAGAATTTAGAGAGAATTCACAGAATAGTCCAAAAACGGAACTTCGGAGACGTTTTTTCAAAATTTTTAAGGGGTATCTAAAAACTGCTCGTTCTTCCTACAACAAAGATGGTTTTTTGGCTATGGTGTCTTCTAGAGATTGACAATAAACTCAAAATCAGGGGGGTATAGGGTATTGATAAGAGCCAAAATGTCACAGAGGGTATAGGTGGGGGTATTTTGAATCACCAAGATAGGGCAGAATTTAATTAAAATGATGTAATTTAATAGAATTTTAATCAAATCTGCAAGAATTTAACAGAATTTGACAGAATTCCTGCAAATTCTGATGAATTCTGTAAGAATTAAACCGAATTTGACTAATTTAGCAAGAATCTTACAAATTCTGCTATTTTTCACAGAATTTCATAGAATATTTTGCAAAAACAACGCCTTCGGCGTCGTTTTCTTAAATTTTTAAAGGGGTCCTCTTTTTTCATCACAGGGGGTATTTTGGTGATTTTCCGGAGACAAGGGGGTATTTTAGCTATTCATCTCCATTGTCCAGCCCTAGGCTTCACCCTCCATTGTCCTTGCATAATATACCGGTACATTGAACTGCATTTTTATTCTTCAAACTAAACATTATTTTCAATCATTTCAGCATGGTTTACTCAACATCAAATTATAGACAATTAGATTTTTTCGGGCAGGTAAGATTTTTTAATTTCAAAATCAAATTCACCCGATTTTTACAGGAGGAAGTCATAGTGAAATTAACCCGGGAATTATAGGCTTATATGAATTCAAGAAATAGGCATTGTATACAGAGTATTACCCTTTAATCTATTTGTATGATATTCTTGAAAATCCATTAATACTTGAGACATAACTTATGTCATATCTCTCATTCAGTCATTCCTAAAATAAATTTAGATGTCATCCAAAGTTTATTCTCTATTATAATCCCTATTTATAGTATTTCTGATTGGATTTTAAAATAAGTTTACAGAACAGTATTATAATATTTGCAAACAAAACTTCAATTTCTCTCAAAATCTAAATAAGAAATAAATTTAATTCTATTGTTATTGTTTGTAAAATTCAACTTAATATAAGTACTAGACTAGAGATTATCTATGACTTCGATAAGGGGACGTACGAATGTGATAGGGGAGGGTATCAAGAGAAAACACATAAAAGTGAACGAATAGACAGGGAGGAGGTAGCGTAAGTAAGTTTAGTACGTACTGAATAATGAATTAATATTTAATGAAAGGCTTATGAAAAAAGATTAATATTTTGGATTTTGGAATTAACTGATAATCTCAAGTATTTTAATCATTAAAATAAACTAAAATATTTCAGTTTTTATTCAATTTAATTTTATTTAATTGTGTTTTAAATTACGGAAATTTTAATGGACAACGAATTCAAACCGAACTATAGATTCTAACATTAATGTCACTTATTTTGGTAATATTTTGACTAAAAACATGTATATAATCAATGATAACTTTAATGGTTATACTAAAGGATAGTTTATTAAAATACTTGAAATATTTTAGAGGGAAAGGGGGTCAAGTCTAAGTGTACGTACGAATCCGTTAATCAGAACGAGTGCGTACAAAGAGGAAGGAGGGGTCTAGATTTTTGTGATTTTCGCGATTTACCCGTACGTACTATTTGTACACCTCCTAAGACAAAATTTCACATAAGATAAATCATAGCTTTGGAAAATATAAATATCACATTTTCAGAAGTCTTGAGACGATTAAAGAATTTCTCAGAATTTTTATTCATTAAAATAACAATTGTATTGATATTTACAAAGAATTGCTTGCATTTAAGTCTATCATATATAGCGAGAATCTATTGTATGAATTGCAAGAATTTTTAGAAATAAATACCCGAATAATATAGTATTTAATAATAATTGATTCTCTTTCCTGTTAAATGTGAAAAAAACTATATTTCCTTATATTCTGTCTCCTCTTCTCTATCAACTGACTCTTTCATACGTCATCCAATGCAATACCACATCCCTCCACACCTTCACTCCACTCAGTCGAACGAGTAGATAGACTACAACCACAAGAGCTCATATATAGTGAATAGAGTAGAGTATATATTAGACTCAATTGCATTCGCACACAGACTCAGACTCTCTAACAATTTAGTTTTCAGCTATATTTTTAATAAAAGAGATACTCTTCAGAATATTCTGTCATAAAGTTCTTGTATCACAAAGACAACAGAGTTGTATATCTGAAAAGCTAATACACCCCCGAATCTGACGACCTTTATCTTCGAGTGTCAATTATAGTGTCAGTTGTTTTTTGAATTTCGTTGTGAAGACAAATAATAAGAATAATATTTTCAAAAAAAAATTATAACTGAATTGTAAGTTATTATTCTAAGGCGAGGGCTTCTCACACAACACTATCTTCTATTGGAAGACTTGTTGCTTTTCTCTATTATATTACTTATTCATATTTGTGATTAAATCTGATTTCTTTTTTAATATCATTAGAAAACTTGTTTGAAACTAACAATTCATCTCTTCGTGGAATCAATAGAAGCGAATAAAAATATATATTGTTTTCTCTTTTGATATAACGAAAAGTGTGATTATTCTGTATCGCAGTCTTTCAATTAGTATTGAAAGTTTGAAGAATACTTTGATAGAAGACGAGAAGAAGAAAGTAAGTTCTTGTTATCATTTTTTCTATTTATTTATTTAAATCATATTTAGTATTAGTGTTCAAAATAATTGAATGCTTTAGTTTTAAAAGTTTTTTTAATTAACATAAAACGCATAAAATTATACTCTTTTTTATTTAAATACTGTATTTTCTATTAAAGCTCTAAAATATCTTATTTTTGTTGAATGAAACTCTTCTCTAATATAATAATGATTCCATAAAACTCATAAAATTAATATTTGATTCATATTTTTGAAATAACATTATAGCAAAAGTCTAAGTTTTTGCAAAATTAATATTTACATTAAAACAATGCATTACTGTGTAAATCCATTTATTTTAATTAAATCTGACTTATATGAAAGGAACTGTTCATTTTTGAATTAGCACTCTATGAAATTTACATAGTGTTCAAATCATCAAGATTAACATTATTAAAAAATTATTTTAAATTAACAATAAATACTTAAAATAATGTTTTTAAAATGTAATAATTTTTATAAAATTGTTTTGAATTACTTTTTTTTATCTAATTATAAATTATTGTTAACCAAAGATGGCCAGAGGGGAGACATTATAGGCGCAAAAGAAATTCTATGTGGTTCTCATTTGCAAATGTGTAGTTCAATACGAAGCAGGTGCATGGTGCATTCAAGATTTCTACATATAAGATTTTAATTTGAACTCACATTATAAACTATACTAATTTCAAGCTTTTGAAAAGATTCATCTTTTTTCAAAAGTAGTTAATTGGAAATCTTGAATCACAAATGAAGAAAAAGATTATTTTTAAAACTTGAATTTTCTTTCTTAAAATTTTATTGATACAAATTATAAATGTATCGAATCAATGGTCAGCCGTGAGGTTCATATCCAGTCTTTAAACTAATAGAGTAAATAACAACTTTTTTGTTAACATAACTTATTATATTTATATAAAACTCAATCATATTATATAAAACTAGTTTCCTACAGAAAAATTGATAGATGAGAATTCTCAAAATTCGAATGTGCTTATGTGCTGCAATGAATTGAACTCCAATTTTCTTATATTTTGAGACTATATTTAAATGCTATCAATCCTATTCAGATTTTTTTTATTTAGGCTAAAAACTTCAATCATAAACATTAGTTATTATACGAATAAAATATATCAAAGTAATGTTAATAGGAGAAGTTCTTACTTGAATTTATGATACTAAGTAGTTGTCATTAACATTTTAATTAACATGATATCTATTAGAAATTCACCTGATTTGAATCCAATTGAAAATAAATTAAAAAACTTACTTGAAAAGAGCTTACATATAATTAATAAGAATTTTTTATTTCAATATATTAGTCAATTGATTGTCAAACAGAAACTATTCAAAACTTACTAATGTCTATGAAAGATAGATATACTGAAGTCATAGTCAATAATGGAAGTTATACTCACTATTAAACTCTATTTTATTAATATTTATGAAATTACTAAAATTAATTTTTATATGGATGTAATCGAAACTATGCTTACATAGTCTCAAAATATAAGAAAATCGGAGTGCAATATAAAACATTGATGTTTATGTCTTTTATTCTATTCTACCATGTTAAGCAAACATTCGAATACACAAAGTTTTTTATTAACTTTATTGAAATCTCGTTAGTTATCAAAATTTTAGACAACTATCATGAATTACTTTGAATCAATCAATCTATTATTCCTAAGCAAAATTGCTTAGAATTGCATATCGTCCACTTACTTAACCCTTATATATTTGTATTTCATTACACAAAAAATGAGAATTTATGAAAAGAATCTAATATTGGAACAAAAATACTGTAGTATTATATTTCTCAGAAATATTCTTAACTCAATAAGAAAAGTAAATTTATTTCTCAATAAAACTTAATAAAAGAGAAACGAATTATAATTAAGATTTTATTTCACATCTTTGTTTCATTTATTTTACATATTCCATATATTTTATGCTTCAATCAGAATTTTATTTATCAAGCAACTTTCGAATTTTAATATCACATATTTTAAAAGTGCAAGTTTTAAATTTGAGATGCTCTAGAACTATATATTTGCCAGGATTGGGCAGACAGAAACACCAACCGTTCAGAGGAGTATAGAAAGATGTAACACATAAAATAGCTTTTAAAAAGGATATAAAATCTAGTCATACAGTAAACTGTTTATAACTTGCTTTTATAAATCGATAAATTTTTTATTTCGTAAAACATTTTTATTTACGTCTAAATCCAACTTTGCCTAAATACTATTAATAATGGGCAAGAATACTTTGTAATAAAGGTGGGCAATGGAGGTATAGCCAAAATACCCCCTGTCTCCAAAAAAGACCAAAATAACCACTCTGGGTTGAATAAAAATTAGTACCCTCCCCCCCCCCACTCTTAGAAATTTTGAGAAAACGACGCCGTTTGTGAAGAATATTCTGTAAAATTCTGTCAAAATTCTTAGGAAAATACCAGAATTTTATCAAATTCTTGCTAAATTTAGTCAAATACTGTTAGATTCTTATAGAATTCATCATAATTTGCTCAATTCTGTCGAATTCTCGAGGAATTAGTCGAAATTCTGTCGAATTCTGTTAAATTCTTGCAGAATTGGTCGAAATTCTGTTAAATTACATTATTTTTCTACAAGAATTTGACGGTTGAAAAGTACCTTACTCTATACCGCCTGTGATTTTGAGGCTTTTATCAGTATCCTATTTCCCCTGACTTTGAAGTCATTGCCCATCCCTACTTTATAGCTTTCTGAAAATCCCAAGAATGGGGGCATGAAAAACTTTGACCAGAGTATTTTTCGTGTAGACTGCTTGTTGACCCCATATTTTATGTGTAGGCGTTAAGTCATTTTGCACAGAAATCTCTATATCTATGGAATGAGAGTCAGCAATTGGGTTGGATATGGAATAGAATTCTTGGGAAATGAGTAAAATTGTAATAAAGACAGACAAATATAAGTTATATATTGTTTAAGATTTCACGCATTTTCAGGTAAATTCTATAACAATGTATTTGATGTACACCTAAAACACTATTTATTTGCCACGTGTTTAGTCCTCTATTTTTTAGACACATTTTTTCTTAATAAAGAATTGATTGATTGACTGATTAAGAAGAAGAGAAAACACTAATTTCTAATTTTGCGCAAAAAAATTCCGAAACTTTTTTCTAATAATTCTGTTTTATATATATTTTATTGCAAACCCACAAATGTCTTCATGTGAGTGCGTGACTAAAAATATATAACTTATTGTGTGGGATAACACACATTAGATTCAAATCATAACATATAAAATAGAGTCCCACATATGTTATAGAAATCAATTGCAAGAAAAAGAATTTTTCTAATAAACATCAGATTTATATATTGTATATTAAATGAATTAATTTTTTTTCATTTCTTGTGAAAAAATGTATTTTTATTTTTTTCATATAATTAATTATATTATTCTATAGAAATGTTGTGCAATAATATTCGGAATATTTATTCGATTGTAATGTACAGTAAAACCTAATGCACTTTAGTTTTGATTTTAATTTATCTTTTATGACAACAAATATATCTCTATTTGCTCTTACAATAAAATAGACGGATTAAACGAATGTACAAAAAAGCTTCATAAATAAAAAAAATATAATAAAGTTTAAAAATTAGAAAAAAAGATACAACTGGTATGGAACTCGGGTGCGTTGCTATATTGTACATAGACACTGCCTCTGCTCTTATAAGCTGAGTCAACTTAGTTGATTCATATTAAAAAGTATCAAACTTTGAACCCCATTTTCACCCATGAACCCCCTCCCCCATTGGCAGCTAATTTTTTCAGAAATTAATTTTAATAGTCTATTCAATAATTTTAGCATGTTAAATGTTTCAAATTAACTTTGCAATGAGTGACAATTCATTGAAAACAATGCACTGTAAGAGCTTTGGCTGTTATGAGTCATAATTATTAGATTTATGCTCAAGTTAAATTGGGCGGGCATAGGTCAGAAATCCCTGAAATATCTATCACAAGTATATGTTGTTACAAATAAATTATTAATTTTAATCCTTAAACACTATTTTCCAAATAAAATATTGAAACCTTAAACTAATTAGTTTACACTTGACTTTAAGTCTAATAATTGAATTTATGAATAATCATTTCAATTGATTATTAATCAGAGATATCTATATAAGAAAGCTATATTGCATGAGATATTTGATGCAGGGAAATTTCACACAGTGATTTTTCTTTACCCTATAAAGCATATTAATATTAATTATAGTTATAACCCAATGATGAAATCAGAAATTTATATAATAGTGGTATCAGGAATTTGTAGGTTGGAATATTAAAATAATCAGTGACAATTTAGAACCAGTGGGGAATATTTTCAATAAAAGGTTACTTAACGGTGCAAATGCAAAAATAAAATTCAAAAGCTTACTTCCATCAAATTCTGTAGAAATGAGGATATACTCTGTATTGTTTTTAAAAACTCTTCTCTATTTTAGCAAAGTCTCATGATATTACATTTTAACCCCTGTGAAATTTCTATAGAATTGTCAGTCAATTTGATTCTGCATCATTACTTATACAGAATTATAAGTTATACAACAACAACAAAAATTTTAATTTAGTTAGTATTTAGTAATATAGTTAAACAGTAAATAAACTACTGTCACATTTGAGTCGAGGATTACTTTTCACTTTTAATTATAAACTACTTTTGTATCGAATTTGACAAAAAAAACTAAATTAATTTTAAATTTAGAAAAACTTCCAGTGAATACATAAACAAATTGTAATTTAATTATTTTTTCACACTTTAAAAAAACATTCTTCAACTGCTTTTATTTTAAAAATTTAAAAATATGTTTCCGTATTTCAGCATTAATTTCAAAAGTAATATATCAAAAGTTTTATTTTTAGTTTGAAGAACAAAAATAAAAACAATTCAAAACATAATTAATAAAAATACATTTATTTGGAAAAAATAGATTAATAAAACGATTTTTACACACAATTTAATCAGTTTTATATTCAATATTATATATTATATCAGATTAGCTGTAATTTAAGTAACAAAATAGAGTCAAAAACTACAGATTGATTAATAATGAATGTAATTCTGTGTTTGACCTGATTATACAATACATGAGTTGGAGAGGAGAGGAGAAAAAAATTCGAAACCAAACAGAACCAGGAGGAGTTAATACTATTACTAACTATGCCTCTTTCATTGTACTGTAATTCCATTGTGAATATTGCACAGAATCGCAAAGGTTTTTGACGATATTTGTCGCCAAGATTTTTGCAAATATTTTTTTGTTTTAGCTATTAATTTATTGCAAAAGCTTAAAAGCAAACATTAATTTATCAAAAATTTCATGTTTCACAGACCAACTAATTCTCTGAACAATTCCTTTTTTATATTGAAATTTAATATTATAATTTACAGAATTGCAAGTAATTTAATATACAGTAATGTATTATACAGTATATTAAACTGTTGGCAAAACTTGTGTCGAAACACCTCCTGATGTATAATATTTACAAACTTTTAAACTGATTATAAAATAATTAATACGGTTTGTGATAAATCCAGCGAAAGACAGCGATTGAATATAGGAATTGAATCAGATAAGAGAGTGAAACTGAATCACATCTACTAATACAAGCTCTATTGAACTCCATTGAAATCTATAGAGTTTGTATTAGTAGATGTGATTCAGTTTCAATTTCTTATCTGATTCAATCCCTATATTCAATCGCTGCGAAAGAGCCAAAATACGTGAACAATAGAGTGGAAGAGAGGGGAGTAAATCTGTCATTCAATTCATTTACAAATTAATAACTGAAATTTCAAATTATTAGTTTGTTGTGTCACTCGATTCTCTCTAAGCTCTCACTTCACATAAGGCTCACTCAAATGATTTTAAACATATTAATTAGAAAACATGAATTAGTTTAGCCATCCATACAAAAGGTTAATAGAGTTTGGAATACCCGTGTGAACTTTTTACTAAGCCATTTAAACTATCTCATTTTGTTTGACATTTTTGAAATACAATAGAATTTCATGTGAGATTTCACATTGACTCCGTTGAAATACCCCCTGTACCTCTCTGTCCAAAATTTGAGCAAATTTATGACATCACAGCCTGGAATACCCATAACTTAGCCAAAAACCAATAGCCTTATGAAATTTTTTCCTTTGCCCATCCCTATATGTTTCAAACCCGCTCACACCTATAAACCTGAAGATATTTTACATTAGGGATGGGCAATGGGATCTATAGCCAAAATACCTCCCCTGTCTTCGAAAAATGACCAAAATACCTCCTGAGTTTAAGAAAAAATAGGAACTCCCCCTTAGAAATTTTGAGAAACGGCCCCGAAGGCGCCGTTTTTGGAGAATATTCTGTAAAATTCTATCTAAATTCTTAAAGAATAGCAGAATTTTATCAAATTCTTGCTAAATTTAGTCAAATTCTGTTAGGTTATTGATTAGGTTTATGTAACATAAATTTATCAGTTATTACTAATTAATTTCATGTTTGATGAAACTTTGGTTCTTAGATCTATAATATAATTTAAGAGCAAATTCATAAATTTAGAAACTCTACAATAATTAAATTTTTTTAGTTAACGAAGATATATTGAACATATATGCTCATCGGGGATATGATGTCTAGAATATCAAATTTCCTGATATACTGTAGATATTGAATGAAACACAGCGAAAGTTTTAAGTTTCTGTTGTGCCTGGAACAATCGAATTAAATTCTTAAATATGATTATCCATCCCAGGGCTTTTTTACTAATTCCAGACTTAATTCAAGAGTTCTTTCGTTTGATTTGCTTTAATATATTTAAATTCTTTAAAAGTTTTTTTTTGCGAAACAAAACTCTTTTGTACGTAAATTATAAAAAATAGACTTTATCTATGAAAATGTTTGAATCTTTAAAGATAAAAGGGGTTTAGCTTAGAACTTAAGACGAGATATAATTAAAGTTTTCATTCTTTATGCTAAGCTATTATTATAGCTCTAAATAATGTCTTATATAAAGAATTATTTGACGCCAAGTCTCTGACCTTTTTATGCTTAATTCATGCCTTTATATTCGTTGCCTATTATTGAATCATTTGTTTTTCACTGATTTTATATATAATCTTAAATAAGCAATTAATTTCAAAAATAAATTCAATTTTAATACTTATTAAAACGGATGAAAATAATTTGAAATTCTGTTCCTATTTTTTCAAATATAGTTCATTAATTTTATTTTTTGAATTTCAAGATTTCCTATTTTTTAAAACTATAATATAAAGTAATTTTTGTGAGAGAATATAGCGCTTTAAGAATTTTTTCTATTAGGGAAAGTACTTTTCGATATTAAATCTATTTTAATCTTCAGATCGATTTACTATCGAATTGAGAAAAAATAAATGTTTTGACTAAAAGACATTTTGGTTTTTATTACGTGAATTTACTATTTATAGTGAAGTAAAAAACAAATTTTATAACTTTTATTTTTAATATATTATATTTGTCTGATTGTCTCATCTCAAAACCAAAAAGAAACCTACTTGTGCAATCTCAACTATTTGAAGTTAATAACACTATATACTATACATACTATATAATAGTTTGAAAATTGGATTATTCATTAACTTAATTTCAATTTACATAAAATTATTTAATTTAATCGAGGCTTGTTTTTAATACAATATAATATAACCTTTTGGTCTGTAATAATATGATAGACTAAAAATAAAATTCATTTGTTGATGGAATTAATGAATATTCTTATCATTTGTTATCAATTTTCTTAATCATATCAAAGAATAGTATTTTATATGAATTAAATTCATTTCTTACTACAATTATGGAAGAAAAACTCATTTTTATTACAGTATATCAGAGATATATCATAATTAAGAATAAAATAAAACAGCTTTATCCTGTGATGAAATTTCACCGTATTGCCAATATTAGATAGAGTTTTAAATTAATTTTTATATATAAAAGTCTAAGAAATGTTTAAAAGTTTATCAATTCATGTTATTATGATTTATTCAGTTTTGATTGATTAGTCACAAAAAGTTTGAAAAATTTTAT
>JAQFXN010000239.1:0-25690 GCA_034693365.1 Liacarus xylariae | reverse complement strand
GCATACGTGCACCACAATTACCAGAGGATTAGTATGAGGCCAAGTCGTGGACCTCAAGACAATATCATAATTAAAAACTACATTGTTTTCTATCCTATTCTACGTTTCAATACATAACTGCTTTCAAGTTATAAAACATTTATTAAGATATGGAAAAACAAAATAGAACTTGCATTACAGTTAGATTCTGGTCAATAGTTTGTTTTATAATTTCAGTTAATTTCATTAATTTTTAATCAATTATTATCAAACTTATGAATGATTTTGTAAGTTTTTGTTAGCCATAAAATAAGGTGTGGCCACGACTCCCATCCGTTCAACATTTAAAAAAACAAACCATAAGTTGCATTGTATTCATAATAATTGAGAAGTGTGTACGACTTCCCACATATCGCACAAGTGCTTCACTGTTGACAGAAATCATAGCAATAGAATTGTGTTGCCCTCAAACCCATTGAGCGAGTGATGCATATTTAAAAAGAGATTCTGTAGAGCGAGAGCTACTGAACTGCTCTTATGGCAGTCATGTGAGCGACGACTTTGTAATGTCAATGTTAGCATAACTTTACACTTTGTACTACAACTACTGCTACAACTGTGCTCTGAGAGCAAGGAGAGCACTGAGAGGAGAGGAAAGTATAAAAGAGCAACACATGAAATACTACTCTATTTTCATAACAGACTCTCCACATTTTCTCTCTCTCTCTCCCTCTCCCTCTACTCTCTCTCTCTCTCTCTCTCTCTCTCTCTCTCTCTCTCTCTCTCTCTCTCTCATCTCTCCTCCACTTTGTTTAGTCTCTTCCCAATAATACATATCTCATTCATATCTTTGCTCTCGCTTTCATTCATAAGAGAATGTGAGCTCAAATGTGAGTCCGATCTTTACTTCCCTTTACCCCTACCTCTAGTATATGATATATCAGATGTGAGGTCTTTTGTTATGGTTTTACTTAATTTCTAGTGCTGTTCACCTGCCAGTGCAGCTCAATCTGCAGCACTTGCAACAACATGGAGAGAGCACAGGCATTAAAGTGGCGCATCAGAACATCATATTGTGGCAGTTGTGCACAGTTGGCTCAAAGCAAGCCATCAACTCGAGCACACGTACTGCAGTGAAAGAGTCCATCACATCAGTCAAGTTCTCAAAAGTTTGAGACTAAGCAAAAGCATTGGAGAAAACAAGAGTTCGATATTAGAGAAAGTTTTGCAGAACCAGAATAACAGATATGATTAGAACGCATGTTCACTGCACTAACACAAACACACATAACACACATCATTGCCATGATTTATCACTCACATTGAGCGCATACAACATTACGCATTACGACCCGAGTCAGAGCCGGAGAGGCATCGCAGCCATGGGAGAGAGTCTGAGAGACAAAGGCATCGGTGCGAAAGGGAATCAAAGAGAATGCCAGAGAGTTCGGGAGAGACGAGAGAGCGCTATGTGTTATGTGTTATGCGAACGCAATTCTGACTAAATCTCTAAGAATATAAAACTGAGTGAAAGCGAGTGAATGCATATCTTTTACATATCGCTCCCAACAATGACACGAACCAAACAAAAGAATATTTTTTAGTTATTTATTGCGTTGACTTTGATATTTATGGGGATTTTGCACAAACACTATTACCATTACTAGTGCTATGGCTTTACTTCTTTGCTAATCATTGCCTACTTTTGTCTGACATTTCATGTAATTTTTTTACGATAAATAAACAAAAGATATTTCTCATAATTTTTTCGCATAAAAGAAATATAAAACTCATTTCGATTGATATAAGAAAATATTGATATTATTCATCAAAAAATATTTCGGTTTTCTCATTAAATTTGATGCTTTGATCAAATGCTATCATATATTTATCAGCTTATGATGAGTTATATTTAAACTAATAAATTAAAAGAGAGAACATTTCATAAAACTGTTCAATAAATTTAATCTTAAAGTAGAAATTATGTGAAAACAATGGGGGACTCAAAGCCATAAAATTTAAACTGAGAAGAAAAAAACATAAAATCTATTGCCAGAGAAGAGAAAAAATAATAATTTAGTTGAAAAAAACTTGTAATCACTAATAATCGACTTCTGGGCAAAGCCTAAGACAAAGAGCGACCATTTGTGAGACGATGGCACCGAATTCCAGCATTGATGGCCGGATCAGTTCATCACGATATAAACATAAACCATAAATTAGTGAATATGAATTGGGACGTCTCACGCGAGTGCATCTACGTATAAATCAGATATGGAGGTATGGAGGTATGGAAGGTATAGGAAGGCAGGCTTAGCTCTAAACTTAACTTTTAACTGATTTATTAAATGAATATAAGCTCAAAACTCTGGAAACTTTTATTTCTTTATTTCATTTTCGCTTCTCTATCAGTCATTCGACTGAATAACAGAATAATACCTAACGTTAAATAAATATTCAGACAAAACAACAAATATTATGTCAGACAAACATTGAATGCAATGATTTAACGCACTTTTATCAAACACTTGACGATCAGAACAACAACAAAAAAGAAACAATAATTAAAATAATATACAATTTATTTTTTGTTATTTATTGAATTTGTGGGCTTTCAGTCTGTGAACACTCTTTTCTCAGACTTTTTCAGGTGTGAAAGAATAAATTTAAAAGTTGTGTTTCCTTTTTCTCAACTAATGTTATGCAACAAATGTAAAACAGCACTAATGGTATTAAACATTAATTGCATTTATAGTTCACATAAATATTTTTGTTTTTCTGTAGTAATCGAAAACTAATAAAACAAAAAAGAAGTCGACTATTAATAGATTTCTTCAATAAAAACTAAATAAATAAATAGATTATGAATAAAAACATTGATTTAGTAATTGAATGAATCGATTTAGAAAAATGGTGTTGTCTTTGATAGTTAAACGATCATAAATTGTTATCGTTATTATTGGAAACAATATATTTAAGAAAGTTTTAGCCTAAAGTGTCAAAAGAAATTCGAGCCTTATTTTGTCATAAAAAATGAGAAAAAAAGTAAACCTCATTCCCAAAAAATATATGTTAGAAAATAATAGGAAAACAGATAAAGAAAGTTAGAGTAGAATCAGTTGAACTGAAATAGTGTTCGTTAACTAATGTGTGCCGAAGTTGGAAGCAAAGCGTCAATCATATGCTGAAGACTGACAGCAACAATAATAGTGGAGAAGGCATGAGAGTTAGGGCCAAATGATGGCATACTCTGCATACAAGCCATAGATTGGGCCAAACATTGCTCTCAACAACGATCAACATCAACATCGAGTCCCAAAGGGGTAATATCTAGTGATAGTAGCTCTGGTACACTGTGTTCAATATATGTGTGGTGTGTGTCCGACAACGAACTACAAGCTGTTCTACTCATGATTTATAGTTTTTCTGCATTTGCTTTACTGTTTGTGCTGTACTTTCAATACAATATCATCAAAAATCTAGAGCTGACAAACGGCCAGAAATAGAGATACTGGTAGTGTAGTTGTTGTTAGCACAGGAGAACACTGAGAACACTATGGTCTCATTATCTATAAACCATGGGTTGCTATGAGACAGGCATTCAGCTCATACAGGCATAAGCATCACATCACATCAAATATATGACTTCAATCTTAAGACTGAGCCGAATATAAACCAATCGTTATTGAGTTACTTCTCCTCATCTTTTTCAGGCCAAAGGGGCGTCGAAAGAGTATGAGGCCATTCATGCCTGGGATCAAACACTAGATTTATTGCCAGTGCTTCACATATTCTCTTTTGAAGAGTTTGTTAGACATAGTTATACAGATAGAGATAGAGAAAGAGATGGAGGGATGGATGGAAGGAATGGGTGCGGATATTCACTACTAAAACACTAGTAAAACATTTACTTGTATTCACGTCTAGAATGAGCTATAGTTTGATATTTTCAGTTGTAGTTTCACTGATAGTATGCAATATTAAGCCATATTAAGCCCTTAGCAGACAGTGAGCACAGGCATGCATGGGTATAGTGAGGCAAAGTCATGCAAAACCAATAAATTCACAAGTGTTACTACACCCAACTATCAAACCTATCATAGCTATTATTCGTGAATAATGAGCTCCGGGCCATCAAAACTATTTAATTACTGCTTTAAATATAACGTTCAAATGAAACACACATTGCGTACAAAATTTGATTCATATCTACAAATATTTATTAGTCTTAAAAAACATTCCAATTTATAATAATATTTTGGAAAATTAAAAAAAACTAACTAAACATATGGGGATCGACAAACACATCACTACTACTGCTGTGATATATATTTTTTCATTTCGGTAGAAAAGTTTTAGCGCATATTTGCGGCAATAATTAAAAACAGGGCGTTTGGGCACAGGAAGGTTTGATTGAAATGTGTAGCAGAAGTGATGTGATGCGAATTGAAGCAATTGATGCATATATGCTATACTTGTGCCCAAATGTTGCTCTTTGTGAATGTGATGTACTTTTGGTAGTCATGACTACCAGATATCGAGCGTAATGTTGATGTGATGTCTAATTAGCTATAGCTATAGCAGACACAGACAATTGATTGACGGCATAGCTCTCAAACAAAAAAGCAAATACAAGTGAAAGAAAATCAATAAATGTTTATCGTCTTCAGTCTTCAACTTTTAAGTGCATCAAACAATGTTATGCTTTCCCTTTCCAATACACACTCTAACAGTACTACTCATTCCCTCTCTATTTGTAACTTTATTTTCAGTATTCTTTAGACTTATTCCTCGTTTACTCTAAGCTAACGACTCACTCCACTACTACTTAAACATTCAATTCATAAAATTATTATTATTATTATTATTATTATTATTATTATTTGAACTTTTAATATAAAATTGGTTTTTAAAAATCAGATACGAAAAGAATTTGTGTTTAGCTTCGAGTAAATAATTATTTTCTGAGAAATAAAATTCTCGACACAAGAATCAAATCTCAACATAAATCCGAGTGTAGTGTAAAAGATATAAAATGTCATAAATTAAAAATTTTGTTTTTCATTTTTTTATGTATATTTGAAATGATATTTCATATAAATTATTAATTAAACACATCTTATATGAACCAAAATCAATGTTAAGAAATGTCTTTAACATTTCAATTTTGACTTTAAATGATTTAAATTTATTATTTGTTTTGTTTTTTCGTTAATAAGAAAAACACTCATTTTTTAATCATTCAAAACGAGCTCTTAATTTATTAAAATAATCTCAATCTTAACTTAAATAATTTGTTTTATTTATCTTATTTTAAATTATTAATAGAAAAAAGTATATTTAAATTAGACCACAAAATACTGTATAATCAAAGAAATTACAAAAAATAAAGACAGAATTTAATAATAAACATAAAAACAGAATTTCTTTTAAAAATATTCTTAAGATTCTACGAAATTCTAGTAAAGGATATTTGTTATGAACTAAAGAGAATTAAATTGTATAAACATTTTTTAAAGAACAAAACATTTGTTTCAAAATTGAATTCTTTAAAAAACAAATTCTTTAACTTATTATTGATTAAACTAAACAAATATATTGTATATGTAGTGAAAGAAAAATTAATTAAATCAAAAGGAAAAGTCATTCGTTTGAAATTAAGTCATTAATGAATTCTATAAACAAAGTGTCTTGAATTCAATCACAAGAATAAGTGGAGTTTTCTGTAGAATTCTGTGTTATTTTACATAAGAATTGTCTAAAATATTTATTTCCTTAAATATTTAATATTGAATTATAATAAAAGTAAATTTAAAAGAATTTTAAAATAAATATTGAATCAATTTTTCAGGTGAGTATAATATTGAATGCTTTTGGTTCTTCGAAAAAAGTTTTTATTTATTTAATAATTTTTTTTGGCTCAAATAATATGCAATACTATTAATACTATTAATCAAAGCGGTTGTGTTAATAATAATAATAATAATGATTCAACAAATTCAATGCTATTATTGTTGTATTGATGAGAGAAGAGATGCATTATATATATATAAAGTCTGTGATGATTCGTCATTATCATTATCATCAATGACTATTAGATGACGAACAAGAGAGAGAAGGGAAGGGAAGCAGAGAAGAAAATTGGTTTTGCGAGTGAGAAAAAGAATGTTTAGTTCGGGCACCGCATGTCTGATTGATTGGCGGTTAGTCCTTGACGTAAAGCAACGCTAAAATAGAGTAAAGACAATCTTCGGTTCGATTTTTGATACGCGCAAAAGACATTTGAGTTGTTTTGCACTAAGCCATCAAACATATCATACTATGCTCTACTCTGCTGTGCGATGGTTGCTATGGCTATGCAAACTCAGATTGACTGACATAATAAAAACTTAGGAAAAAGCGCTATTCATTTAAAAACTTTACATAACATTCTGTATATTCTTGAATACTCTATGCTATCGTTTATATCTAATGTTAATACTTATACAACACACTCACTCGACAGCACATAAGCATAAGCACAAGGCGTTCATATTTTTATTATCAATCCGCCAGAACTCTCATTTCACTCTAAATGACAACAACGACAACAAGCGATCTGACACTAGCAGTAAAGGCCATAAGATAACGGCGGAGAGCATTGGGGAGAGAGGGGAGAGGGAGAGGAGAGAGAGTGGGAGTGCGTCAGCAGAATAGACTGCGAGAGTAGAGAGAGTACAGGGAGTGAGTGAATGACAATCTTATTTTTAAGCCTTCATTTAGCGTCCGTTAAATATTTTGGAAGTATTTATATTTGAAAAGAAAGAGAATTTTTAGATTTCATATTAGAATATAATATAATGTGTTTATAACATAATTTTTGAGTTGACTGTCGCATAAGATTTGGTTCACTCTTGAAGGCATACATTTTTAGACACAAATTCGGAAAAAGAGATTTTTTGTCATTTCAGTGGAATGACAGGGCTTGATATGGGCTGATATGGTGTAGTCAAGCTGTAAAACATAACGAATTAGCTCATCATCTTTCTGCTTAGAGCACATCTACTACTTGTGCTGCAGCACTGGTAGTGGAACAGTGCTATCATTGAAGCTAATTCATTACATTTAGCAAAGGTTGGTCTGTCAAAAACAGTCAACTCGATTGGAGTTGGAGTTGAGATGAGCCCAAACTGATGATGTCTGACGACACAACCGATTCTTACGAGTCATTCTATACTTGCTTTGAGTTCACTAAGAAATAGACTTCACTGACAATAAAGCGACGGAAATGGACAGCAATAAGTGAGCCAAAGCAAAGAGATGAGAAAGGATGAGATGGTATGAAATGCTCAACTACTGGAAATACCAGACCATTGTATTATATGCTGTCGCTTAACATGAAGGTAATGCCTGTTTATGGCTTGAGGGGCACTAACGCACATCACAATCATTATAGTCTAATAGACTATAGACTAACCAAATAATAGTCAACATTGTGTTGTGTTATTCTAAAAGTTAAGGTTAATCATCGCTATCACTGCCAACACTAACATCACTTCCAACGCCGAACATATTGTCAACACAACAACATTACACTAAATAAATATACTGTATATACAGTATAACTGGGCTAAGGCTCAAATCATTCAAATCAAATTCAATACAACCAAACGCTTCGCTTAATATCAGTTTAAGTAAAACAAATTGATTTGAATTGAATTGAGTAAAAACTAAAACCAATAAAAATAAATTCAATAAATTAAATGAATTAAAATTAATTTTTTTTCTCAAATTATACAACAATTTAAGACACAGTAAAGAGTAGGCAGAGTATACATTAGTTATTGATTTGTTAAGACGACAATCGCATTGAATAAGTGTTTCATTAATGTTTGGGTCAATAGCCAGTGTTGGCACTGATATCTCATTCATTCTTATCGGAGGCACAGATTATTTCTATGTGCGCTTCGAAATGCATTAACTAATGTTGTATTTAATGTTTGTTAAAACTCTGGACCGGAAGAAAGTCAATTCGGGCCATAAATATAATGGATGGCACAGAGCAGGTGCTCTCACATGCCATAACCCAGACTGAAGACCATTGCCAGCACTGGTATCGTTGAGATAATGGTTAACGAGAGCGCTCGTCATGCGAATGACACCGGTGTGGCCCGAGGCCATGGAGGCCATGCCTGTCAGATACGAGTGACAGGAGTTGTTTGACAAATCAGAGAAGTGGCACAATTAAAATCTAAAATGATATATAGCCTCATCCGCGCCGGTAGTCACTGTCTCCTATCTATTCTCATAGCATTTGACTATTAATGTGCTCAACGGAGCGCAAGTTTCGAATATATTGAATGCCCGTTCCATTGATCCCAGTGTTGGTATGATTTGTGTTACACAACCCAAATATGTTAACTGCAATCCATCACCATTTGAAAGGCGTCTTTGATTCAGACGTGTATTGTTAATGAATCTCAATTAAACGCATAAACATATCTGAGTGGAGAACAAACTACAAACTCTCCAAACTATGGTAAACAAGTAGTGGTCCCTTCCCTTCAAGGCAAGCAAGTGGAGCACTGGTAGAAAGTAGAGCCCAAAACACTTGCATCACATTCTCTCACATCAATCGCAAACTACAGTCGTATTCACAAACAAGACTCAAACTTAGACTCAAATTAATCCCTTTTGAGTCCGACTATTGCCTGAACCTAGGTGATAAATTCTGAGGGTCAATTGACATAACAATTTCAACGATATATAACACAGTTCTGATAATTACTGTCGGTATCATCACCGCACTGGCCAATTACCGCGGAGGAATAATTCCAGCTGAAATTTAGTCGCTATTGAATAAGCTTTTCAACGATATTCAGTATATATATTGTGAGGTTAATTGATATTTATTGTTTCAATAATAAACCCTCATAATTTATCACCTAGGTTCACGCGGGCACCCTAGGATTTTGTCAGTCTACATATTTTGATCCTAATGATATTTTAGAATTGAAAAGCGGCAAATTTTAATCACCACCTGAACTATGGAAAAAGTGAGTTGAACTCAAACTCAAAACGCTATTCAGAGACGATTGTTAAAATTGTTCTGTTTGATTGGGCCCATATCATCTGAGACTGCGCTAGGACTTGCTTGACCAGTAATTAGTATCCAGTTGAGCTAACTTATTGGTTCGGACTCACACCATCTGAGACTGATATTGTTTAGGACTCAGAATTAAACACTTCAAGTAATTTACATGAATACGAGTTGAGACATAACTCGGGTTCTGAGTCGGAGTTATAGCTCAAGTCGGTTCTGTGAATACGAGCGCAAGTCTTCCCCTCATATCCTACTCTCCCTTCGAAAATATCAATCTAATGCCTACCCCTTCAGACGACTTGTCAATCACTCAAAACAGAGGGGAAAGAGAAGAACGAATTTAAGAGAAGTGCGAGAAACTAAGCGCCGAGTAGTGAGTCGTTTCGCACTGACATCTCTCTCTCCAATTCATCTATCATTCTTACAGACCAATGAACAATAGATAAGAAGAATAATTTTTAATTTCAATGATGTCCATCAGAATGCTGTCACTAAACAGGGTTGTCATGACCACCACAACTGATGGACACATACACATCAGTCTCTTATTTATTTAGCTTTTATTTGGCCATTGATTGTCATACGTAAGCAACGCATCGCTCAATAATTGACTGAATCTATGATTGTCTGATCAAAAGAGTTCATACAATCCTATGTATAGAAAGAGAAACAATGAGACACACAGTGACTGTGAGGTGTCTGTCATATGCGGCCTATTGTCTGATTGTGTGTGCCTTTCATTGAGGTGTGCGTCGATATGTCGAGAGACAAACAGACAGACGGATAGAAAGGAAGAGAGAAAAGAAGTAAAAGAAGTGATGGGAAAGAGAGGAAGAGAGAGGACGAGTGCAAACATTACATTATTAGGAAATTTAATTATACAATCAAAGTATCGCTCAATTATTGAATGTTATTAAAGGCAAAAATCAAGAACTGATTCAATGATGTAATTCAATTGAAAGTCACAAAATAGTGTATAAGCCCTGAGGCATAAAACAATTGAATAACAAATGAAATCAATTGCAGTAACGCTTGAATTCGTATTTTTAGGTCTCAATTCGCAATAAAAATATCGTTAAATATATTTGAAATAAACACAAAAAACAATAAGAATTTTAGAGAAAAGTCGACTCAAAATTGATTGTATGCACAACTGTTCACTTGAAGATCATATCTTTGAGTTGTCAGTAAAGGTGAACATTGAAGTGGATTAGAGTTGAAAAATATATGGTTTGCTTTGAAAATATTGATTACTTATTATTTTTCTATTTAATCTTTTTTGCAATGAAATGAATAGCAAAAGGAATGTTTATATTCTCATAGAACTGGATGAATGGATGAGGTGAACAGGGGGGTCAGTACAGGAAAATTTGATTTGATTATTGAAAAAAATACTAAGAAAAACAAAGACATTGGAAGAGAAGTTTTGGCAAAAAAGCAGATATGATATACAGCTGTCACCACACCCGCCAAAAACATTGTGAGGCACAGATGACGCTTGTCTGTCAAGTCGGCATACGAGTGCCAAAATGCAAAAACATTGAGTTGTGCGCGATTGGTGGTGGACAGCACTGATGGCTATGGCTTCGATGGCATACCAGCACAATGTGAATGACTGACGCTTTACTTCAATGCTTTATCGATACGACTTAATGGCCAAACTTATAAGGAATTGGCAAATATGTGAGACAAGGCAGTGATGGGAGAGGGATGCAGAGAGAAGAAGGAGAGAGAGGGGAGAGAGAGAAGCACATCTCTAGGAGAGAGAGATTGAGTTAGAGAATTGTGATGAGAGTGGAGTGGAATGGAGTTAGTATAATAAGTTCTGAGTGACATCTGAGCTAATCTCACATTTCACTATAAATCTTAACGGCTTTCACACACTATTGCATCAGATGTGACATCAGAGCCAACAGAGGCATCACTGCTATCATTGGACTACATATTATTCTGTTTTCTCCTAATTCTGCCTCATATTCTTGGTTTTGCACATTCATATGAGTGCAAAGTGGCACTACTGGGAATTTTTGTCCATAAATTATTTGAGTCCTCATAAGTTAACATTAAATCAGGATTTATATGAAACACTATCAGAAATAGCGTCTGACAGCCCAGCGCTCAAAAACACAAAATATGAGACTCTGTGTAGAGATTGTCAAACAAAAAGAAAACGTCAGAACAATAAAGCAGAACTGAGAGAACACTTGTGTGACTGCGAAGAGCTAACTATTTCTGGCATTTTGGTTGACGTATTTTATCTAATTTGATGGGAAATGTCAGCCGATATTTGTAGAGAAGATGTATAGAAGATCTGCACAATTAGTGTAGAGAAGAATCGCATATCACTTGTGAACGCATTTGTGATCTTCTCTGCAGTGTTGGCCACTCCGACAGCCATCAACTCAATAGAGATGACAACTTGTCTAATATTGTACTGCCGAAGGGTCAAACACACTACCCGTTCTCAGACACATCAACATCTATGACCACTCATAGTGAGGGCATATACTCTGTAGATGTGCCACAAATATTGCAAAATCATATACAGAATATACAGACAGACAGACAAATAGAAAGACAAATGCTTTCTATTACTGGATTCTCAAATCACAAACAGTTTCACTAAAGTTTATTTATATAAAGACATTAATTTTAATTATATATTTAGTCTTTAAAACATATATAGTATTGCAGTATTGACCCAATTGTACCCAATCATTCAATTCAGATCATGTTCTCTGTTCTCTCTTCCCTCACTATTTATATTATTAATATTTATTCCAAAACTGGATATTGTAATTAAAATCGGTTGAATCTATTGAAGAGGCCTTTCATGCAGTGAAACCTCATTATTAATCCGTAGTGTAAGAGATGTCAGATATCATAATCACATAGAGATCTGGCATTGGCTATAAGCAAACTTCCGGTGAAGAAGTGCCGTTCAAAATGTCAATCAAATTGAGTGAAGTATTGGGTGTGTTATGACTTTCACTCACAATTACAGCCATCGCTAACAATACAGGTTATGCTTAGGTCTCATGTTTTTTGCCTAAGTTTCAAACATAAATGTTTTAAATACTTTGCAAAATTCTACATCAGAAGAGGCACTACTGAACAAGTTTTTGACTCCGTATCAACAAGAAACAAAACTTCTAAACATTTCCCAACTCTTCAAAATGTTTTTTTTCTTTAGTGAAAATTAAAGTCAAATTAAAGATTTCATATGATTTCAATTATAATGAATGAGAATAATTAACATTTTATATTGTGAAAAGTGAATCAACAAAAAGCTAATTTGAAATTTATTAGCAACACATTAATCAAATTAAAAGTTCACAGAAATGTTATACTTTCTGATAAACATGTAAAACAGCTTTTGATTTAATTTTTCATTTAATTTCAAACATTTCAAACAGAAGAGGGGAGAGAGAGAGAGAGAGAGAGAGAGAGAGAGAGAGAGAGGAGAGAGAGAGAGAATATTTTTTAACAATATTGGCCACAAAAGGACAGGAAAATTTAAAAAACGTTTGGCTTAAAGCAATCGATTTAAAGTTAACAAAATACACTTTATTTAATAATTAAAAAATTATTAGACCTCAAGGGCCGATATTTTTAATTGATTTTAAGAACAATTTGCACTTAAGTCTTGCTCTAAGATATGTACGAAAAAGCATTTAAGAAATCATTGATTCCTTAACACGAAAGACATATTAATTAATTTATGATTTTGCAAAAAATAGACTATTAGTGACGCGTAATTATTTAAATGTTTATATAACTCTTGTTACCAACTTTTACACCTTTAGATAGATTTATAACTGATTATTATGCATTAAAATAATAATTTCTAAAACGACAAAATAGTTACTAAATTAACATTCAATTAAGCAATTAAGTAGAAAACAGGCAAATAAAACATAGAATAACACATTTTTGTAATGAAAAGTTTGCTCAAAAAACTAAATATTATATTATAAATACTGTATTCAATCTATTCTGAGGGGAATATTCTGCAAAAAATTAAATTCTAAGCTCTGGAATAGTGTGTGGAGATTATTAAAAACAAGAAATTCCATAGCGATTCAGGTGTAAACTGTCAAAAGTTAACACATTGTGTGTCAAAATAAGGCTGAGTTTGACATTATTGGCCAATAATAGACTCGCAAACATTGATTTTCCGCTTCAACATTGAGTGTCAGAAATTGAATAAAAAGTTTTTATTAGAAAATAAAATAATTAAATTAATACAGAAAATAAATACCATAACTGTTTTTTTTTCTAATCTATCATTTAAAGCCTATTTAATATTTCTTAACTCATTATTCTTTAGTTTTGGGTCAATAATATTGTATCGAAATTGAATTAAACAATTGAAATAATTTACGAATTTATATACGATTTCAAGTGTTTACAGAATTATTCTAAATATATATTTTTAATCTTATTATTTAAGTCGATATGGTTTTTGAATTCAATAACATTTTTTAATGACATGAAGAAGAACTTTTGAAATATCTTAAGTGATTTATCTTCATTTGGAAATTAAGAAATTTTATTGCTAAAACGATCCAGGATGAGAACAAAGTAATTTTATTTTCAAGTCTCGTTTAAAATTTCTTTTAATAATTCTTGTTTTGGCCTTAAATTACTTTTTAGTAAATATAAAACAAAAACATTTTATCACAATTGTTTCAAATTTGATGTCACAAATTTTAATTACTTTATAATATATTTTTCATCAATAGAAATGTTTTTAATTGATTAAAACTTTATGTTTAAGAATTAAATTAATTTAAATATTTGTCTAAATTTAGGTTAGATTAGGGCTAAAATTATATTTTTAAAAATTTATCATTAATTATTAAAGTAAATGATTTATTTCTTTATCAATTATAATCAATTTAACAAATTATTGAATATAAATTATATAAGAGTTGTTTTGTAAGAAAGTATATGTTTTTTCGAGAACTGTCGGATAATTTGCTATTAGAAGTAGTATATGATATGATATATAGTTAGAAAAATAGTGAGCCTTAAAATTATCATTACTATACTCTTAAAAAACTTGTTTTATGGCCTCAACATTAATAGTATCAAAAATGTTTTACTAATGAGAGCTTATTAAGTGATTTGAAATTTATCACTTCATTGAAATGTTAGAAATGTGCAAATATAAGAAACAACAAAAATTAAATTCACGAATTCGAGAATTGAAAAGTCAATAATTTTTGGGATTACAGGTTATCGGTTCGCAAACATAAAACATGTTATTCTAAGAAAGAAAATTATTATTTTAATAATGATTTCTAATTTGGAAGTCATTGCATGAATGAAAAGCATTTATACTGTACTCTAGAAAAACAGATTAATATTTGATATATTAATAAAATCTATCGAACAATGTTTTTATCAAAAGATTTCAGACGAAAAATGGTCTCTCGATTGCAATCAAAGACGAACTTAACGATAAAAAAATATGAGAGGCGATAGTAAAGGGGCTAAAGGAAGGAAAGAAGGGGTTCACACACTTAATGTTACAGTAAATGGTTTATCTCATGGTTTGAGGGCCTTATGTGGCATTCAATCATATAATTGACTATTTTGATGGTGGGAACAGAGGAACAGTTGAAACAAACCATCAAAACCCTGCATATAATGCAAATACAAATAACTCATAACACCATTCGCTTCCATATATAACTCATTCAAAATAAAAAATGATTATTCGATGCTTTTGTTGGAATAGAGAATATATATATCATTGCATTCAAACAAACAAAAAATCGCATTATTATTGAAAGCGATTATACATTTATATAATTCTACGGAAGTATTAAAAAACTAATAAAAGAGAGAATTTTTATGTTTGAAAAAAGTGGTGAATAGTAAACACTTTTTCAGTAATTTATTTCTTGTTTTGTAGACTAAACGTAAATAAAATGTATATTTTTTCCACAAAAATAGTTTCAAATTATCGAATAAATAGCAAAGAATTGCAAAACAGAATTATTGGCTAAAAAATGAGTTAAATCTAGTTTTGTCTGCGTTTAGTTTAGTGTTAATCAATGAAATTAGTGATTGCCTATGAGCTGACGAATGGCTGGCATGGCTGGTCTGGTGAACTGGTGTTGTATTCTTATGAATGATGATATCTAATCACGGGTTTTGTGTTGTTGTGATGTTCGGTGTCCTGAATGCTTAAACAATAATTGTCCTTAAGGTGCATCAAATGAACGCTTATTGGCAGTTAGTCAGACGGATAGAGTGGATAGAGTGAGGTTGTGTTGGAACAAAACCACTCCCAATCATGCACCAGAAGATTTTGATTTATTATTGTAATTATAATTATTCCCCTCATGCAAGACAACTACAGTTTACTGATTATTATTATTACAATACATACGCAATGAAATGCAATAACCATTCAAATACGTACAGATCAGACACTAAGAGAGAGGGAGAGAGAGAGACCACTAAAAGGGCAGATCACACAAGAAATTAATGTTCTTTTTCTTTGCCTCGATTTTAATTCGTTTATTACATTAAAGAACAAAAAACTTTATTAAAGCAATTTAGAGAGTCTTTTGCTAACGTTTTCTTCTCTCCAATAGTTTATCTCTAAATTGTTACTAATTTTTCTGTAATTCCTTTTTTTGTCTAAAACAGTAAAAACAAGTGAAATACAAAAAATAATTTGGTGTTTGGTGTCCATCGCAAACACATTCACACCCTTGGGATAGATTAACGTAAAAGAGTAAAAGCGTGTCAAATATGCTCTGGAATATGGTGTGGAATATGGTGTGGAATATGCGCGCATTTATATTGTTGGCACACACGAGGCTCTCGTCTCTCCAAACGACAAGTTTTTAGTATTGAACGCAAACTACAGTAAATATTGTATTGTTTTGCGTTCGCAAAGCTGTCAGTTATGCTTCGCGAATGTCAGTTACAATCGATCGATTGATTCATGTCTTTATGTCAGACTTGATATAAGCTTTTGCTAAATAAATATACAGTTGAATGAAAAATAAGAGGAAAACTTTTTTTGAGCTAAACTTTTTTCTTCTTCTATGCAAATCTCCGACAAATGACACCTGCTTTACAGTGCTTTACAGTGCTTTACAGTGTGTGCCAAGTGTTTGATGCAGTTTTTGACACACTTTGAAAAAAAGCAGAAATTACATTAGGGATATCCCGATCCAAGTGCTATGAAGGCAATGGATGACAAAAATGCATCAAATTTTGATTGAATGAAAGCAGTGAACAAAAAATTAAATAACTTTCGTTTTAAAAGCAAAAAAATTTGATACGCATTCAAACGTTGTTTGATTTGAAAATTTCTTTATGCCTTTAATGTTTACGAATAGACTATTGAATTGATTTAAGTATTAGTATAAATATTATACTCTTAGAGAAACACATAATTTTTAGAGAGAAAATACTGAAAGCATTTTTAAAGAACATTTTTAATGGTTATGGACCACATCTGCGCTTTTGATGGTTTAGAGGTCTGACTAACGCAAAACTTTGAAACTATTGATGGGTTGCATATAATATACACTATTTTCGATAATTTATTGTTGATGTTTAAGGAGAGGGGAGAGAGAGAGTAGAAAACGACTTACAAGTTAGAACACGTGCTATTATGGCAATGGAGGCAATGGCAATTGCAATAGTAAATCATTGCACCCCTGTTCGGGGCAATTTCCCTTCCATCATAAATTAGAAAAAATGTGATTTTGGCAAAGTTTTTTAGTGATGGATCGCTTGAAAACCTATGTCCTGCACTAACCTTGAGCTGTTTGGCAATAATAGCCGAAGAGCTACTTCTCTGATTTATGGCATTCATAAGATAGATTATAGAGCGGCGCACAAAGAACTGCGTGACGTTTGACTGACACTCACACCAGAGATTGATGGATATGAATAAACAGCAGATGGCATAGAATGGCATACATGGCATAGATGGCAGAGAATTGCACAGAATATTAACCATTTATTTCGGGGGTGCGCTCACACACTGTGTCTCAGTCACAGTAGGAGAACGAGGAGAATCTGAAGAAGAGCACAGATAGCAACACTTGGAGAACGAGAGGAATAGGAGAAAAGCAAAACTTAATCTTAATTTTTAACTGATATATGATTTTATAGCACTTTCTTCCATAAAAACAGTTTCGAAAAGAAAAATGAATTATAAAAAAGTTTATATGCTTTGCCTTACTTTTGTCTAATAGAACAAATGGAACAGTAGGAGCAGTAGGAATAGCAAGAATTTGTTGCTCATGTGATGCTATGCTCAACACTCAGAGAGTCAGTCATAAGTGGCCCAAAGTTAGAATCGATTGTTAAATGAATGAATGAAGAGATAAAGAAGATTAGGAAAGAATAGATCTTGATGTCAAATAGATTGACGGTTTGTGCCCGAGTGTAGGCCTGACTAATCTGTTTGGACTGCATTGCCATCAATACGCCATACGCTGTGCGCAATGCAATTCCTTTTGCATCTCTTGGTTGTCATGTCAGGTACAGACATCAGACACTTGTACGTCAATCAGCGCTCAGCGCTTCAAAAACCGATTCTCTCTTTCTCTCTCTCTCTCTCTTCTCGCGATTCTGTATCTCTCAGTGAAGCAACTCTTCTAAGCTATCAGAGCTATCAGCACATGAAAGCTCATGAAAACACACACAGATCTGAATGAGAGATGTGATACACAATATTCACACCCAAAAGCACTCAAAGAATAAGAAACTGAAATTCTTTACGTGAAAAACATTAAGTTTAGAACAAATATTTGTGGGACAAGTGTTCAAATGGATTGGACTTACATTTGGTGACATGTTTGGGTCTATCCTGCTTTTTGCGAGGCATGGCTTTTGCAGGCAATACATGTATTGCAAACACCACTCAATCTCTACTCACATAATATTCAATATACGATCGGTTCAGTTGTGTTTACTGTTAGTTCTGGGCGTTCACTACTACTTCCTCTGATCCATTCACAGCAGATGCCTGTTTGCGAGTGACGTCGATCTGATGGACAGGTTGAGAGTCTGCCGGAGTAGTAGAGAGTGAGACGAACCACGCATTGCTGTGACGATCGGCAGCACAATTACATTCTATTGGATAGCACTCAGACATAAACAAACTCATACTCTTATACGAGATCTGGTCTGACATCTGAATGGATTCACTCATACCATTGCTGACTATAGTTTTGGTGCAATTTTTCAAACAAAATTCTTAATGTTCATAATAACCTGATCAAATCTATTGCGAAAGGGGTGTGCAGGCAATTAGGACTACAGTAACGGTTTGAAAAGATTCAGGATAAGTATTTTATATAATATTTGTAATCAGACAATTGACAAATAGGTGCTAAAAGGCCCCTGAATAGTCACTATTGTAGTTACTATAAACGGCAAAATAGTTCCTGAAATTTATTTATTTTCGGTCAAAAACTACATTAAAATCTGAGAAAATACAGAAAATAGTTAAAATAAATTATAAATAAATAATATTTGAGGATTTCATCTTCAAAATTTAAAAATTTGTTGTCAATTATGACATATTTCAATATAGATTTTTTTTTATATAACATGTGAGATCATATAAAGTCACCGGACATGACTTGAAATCTGCAATGAATTAAATTGCAGGAATAAGGGCACAAACGTCATTTGAATTGTTGCACTATTTCATATAAATTGTATCTACATTAACAACAATTAGAAATTTATTACTTATCGAATACTTTTATAGTACCAAAAATCTAATAAGTAAAGAGTGGATTTAAAAGTAATAAAAACTTCACGCTCTATCTTTAATAATGAAATTCTGTGCGCGAATGAAATATAAAGAATTAGAATTTGATGTGCTGTTAACACATTTAAGAAAAATTAATTTATGTTAAAATGAATTAAATCTAATGTCTTATTGAAGAAATACAATGTTTTTATAAACTAATAGTTTAGAGAAAAGTAGTCTTGCGTATTATTGCAGTTGTGTTAGTCTTTGTTTAAAATATGCCTAAAGTTAAAAACACATCGATTAAATAAAAGAATATATAAGAGAATCTTGAAGTTTTCTGTTTTAGTGATAATTGTGAAAGAAAAAAAGAATTGTGGTGTAAGTCATGTCATAAAAACTTTATTTGCAAACAAAGATTCAACACATAAATCGCAAATTCCATCAAAATTCTATCAAAACTTATGAAAATGTAAACTTTGAAACTCAATATCAATTTACACAAGAATTGTGTGAACTTATGGTTTCATCAAATATTCTGTTTAAAATACTTTCAGACAATAAGTTTAAGAATTTTACAAATAAATATACAAAATATAACTGTCCTGACGAATCATATTTAAGGAAAACTCATTTGCCTGTTCTGTATAACCAAGCAATTGATTATATAAAAAAAGAATTAAAGAATGAATACATTTGGATTTCAATTTATGAAACACAGGATAATCAGAAAAGACATGTGTCTAATGTAATCGTTGGTTCACTTAATAGTAATAAATAAAACAAAGGGTTTTTAATTCATGTTGAACTTCTTCCAAATGTGAATAATTATACTATTTCTCAAACGGTTTTCACAGCACTTTATATATTATTTGACGGAAACATTAAATATGAAAACGTTTTGTTGTTAATAACCGATTGCGCCCCCTATATGACGAAAGCGGGTAGAACCTTGTGTCAAATATACCAAAAATTAATTCACTTGACATGTTTGACACATACATCGCATAATTTATGTGAATTTTGTGCCGATTATTACTCAAACATAAATGAACTTATAAGTCATGGAAAGGCCATTTTTAATAAAGGAGTAAAACGAAGATTATTTTTAAATGATATGTATTTGCATTTGCCACTACCACCGATGCCTATTCCAAGTCGATGGGGCACATGGCTTACTGCTGTTGAGTATTACAGGGAATATTATAGTGAGTTTTGTGAAATAATTACAACATTGAATCCAAAAGAATCGATTCATATAAGAAAACATCGGGATATTAATTGATAAATACGACTGTAGTTCTGATTTAAACTTTATTTCAGGAAATTTTAATAATTTAGTGAAAGTAATTAAACATTTAGAGGCAAATTATATGCTTTTAATCGATGTTTATAATTAAACCTATTTTTGCATTTTTAATATAATTTCTTAAATGTGTTAACTGCACATCAAATTCTAATTCTTTAGATAGCATTCGCTCACAGAATTTTATTATTACAGACAGAGCGCTCTAAGAATACATGGTTTTTATCAATCTTTTTTCCGTTCACTGATTATAATTTAAGTCAAAAATTAATATTATTATTGGACAACACATGGATAATATAAAAAGGCTTCAGAAGTGGGTGACATTCAAATGTCCAAAACTTTATGTCTCTTTTATACAGTACGTTGCAGTCCCAAAGTGCCTCACAGTCACAGGGGGTAAAGATGGTATTTTGAATTTAATAAAAATGATGTAATTTAACAGAATTTCTGCAAGAATTTGATAGAATTCAGACAAATTGTAAGGAATTCTAAGAGAAAGAGTTTTCAGAGTTTATTCAAAGAAATCAATTTTATTAAAGAATTGGAAAATTTTAAAAATCAAATTCAATTCAATGTTTTAACAAAATTTTGAATTAAATATGAATTTTGTTTCAAAGTCTTAGCAATTCATTCGTCTTCGAGTCTCTCAGTCTTAATCGTAACCGAAGTGGGAGTCAACTCAGGGATCGACACAAGAATCGACTCAAGGATCGACTCAATCGCTTGTTCTTCGACGACCGACGTGTCCACCGATGACTTCTTAGGCGTGACCTCAAACACATCTGTTTTGATGGACTCAGAGATGTCCGAAGTGTCCAACGATTGTCTCTTAAGTTTGGGTTCGATTGCGTCCAAAATATCTGTATCTGAGACCAGATGTGTGGGTCGAACCACTTGGAAGAGCTCTTCGTGTCCTAATCGAGTCAGACTAACACATGAGACCAAGTCTTGAGAATCCACTTCCGGATTAGTATTAATCCATTTGTAAACCGCTTTAAACTTTTCCACTTCTGGCGCTTCAAAACTGCTTCGACTAATCATTAGTTTGAAGTCATTGAGCGCCTGTGCGTACGTCGAGTCGTGGAGTAAGAGCTTAACCGCCGAGCGATCCATAAAACTGAGACAAAAGTCGGCCAAAGAGTTGGTTTCGGCCAATAGTTTAGAAGCGCTATAAATGGCCCAAACGTTGTCCAACTCTATGATGCGTTTGAGATGATCTGCAACTCCGGACACAATCTCCAAGAGTTCACATCGATGTGAGAGTTTCAACAAATCGATGAGTGAATCCAATGCCATGTCCTCTACTGACAATTGACTGTAATATAAATATTTGAGCACTTGTTTCAGTGCTTCAGCCGTTGTGTCCAATATCTCAAGACTTGTTGTGTCGTTTGAGAGCAGAGACCGGAGATCACAGCTATCGAACTCTTCGTTTTGATCATTGATTAATTGCAAGAAATATTTACTTCTTGTGGCGACAATGCATTTGTGCGCCGGCAATACCTGCCCCTCGACTGCAAGTGTAATATCGCTTGAATTGTCGTTGAGGTATAGGTCACCGATGTCTCGGTTCCAATCGGTTTTTGAGACAATCAAACCATTACTTCTGACCACTTCTTCATTCTTTGCATTGCATTGAATGCCGAAACCCATCAAATCAGACGAAACGCCATTCGATTCTTCCATTTCTGATGGTTTTGTGATTTTTGTAATAAATTGTGTGAAAAAGCGTTATAAGAGTTGAGAAATATTTTTTAAAATAAAGAAAACTATTTATGAATTGAATATTGAATTAAATTCGACATCTATACTTTTAAAAGAATGATGTAACTGACTGACTGCCTGACTGCCTGCCTGCCTGATATGTCACGCTCCATTGTTGAACAAAAGCATTATTGACAACAATAATTTAATAAACCAGTTGAATTTTTAAAAATTTGAAAATTAGAAACTTTTGTTCGTGAACGGCAACAATACTTTCACTAGACTTCAGGGTAATAGTCTGGGATAGAGTACGGGGATACACACTAACCGGAGGGTCAAACTAGTTTTATATAAAGAATTATATTTTATATGATAAGATTTGCAAAATAAAATCATTATTAAAACCTAACCGCGCCAACAATACCAAGTTTATATTCATTTTTTATCCGATGTTTACTAATCAGCAATCACTAAAGCTAAGGCTATATGGAAAACAATGAGCTTCCTTTTACACATGATAGTATAATATAATTAAGAAATACATTTATAATCTATTCTAAATTTCTTTTAAGATGGATAATATGAATAAAGAGAGACCGGATAATATATTTGACGAATTGAATGGCGTGTATAATAAGCAGAACAAAGACGTGAAATTAATAAATAATATAATTCCCGAATTGAATAGATATCACGAAAGATATAAAGTCATTGATTTACAGGAAAAATATGAATTCAAAGAAAAGACAATTAAATATAGAAAAGGAATTGAAATGAAATCCAAAAATAAACCAAAATTGAAATATTCATTAAATAGAGTTTTGACACGTTTAGGCACTGAAACACCGGGTATTGTGTCCAGCGATTCAAAAATATCAAATAAAACTGAGATAACAATAATGGAAGGAATGACAGAATCAGATAAAGACTATGAGGTGTCCACGAAATCAGATGAAAACCATTCATCACATTCTGATGATATTCACAGTTCAGTCACTGCACTGAGAGTTAGATCAACGACAGAATCAGATGAAAACCATTCATCACATTCTGATGATATTCACAGTTCAGTCACTGCACCGAGAGTTAGATCAACGACAGAATCAAATGAAGACAAGGATTTAATGTCATTTATAAATAAATACTTAAAATCAGATGAAAACCAATCTTCAAATTCTGATGAAATGCACAGTTCAGTCACTGAACCCAGAGTTAGATCAACAACCGAATCAAATGAAGACAAGGATTTAATGTCATTTATAAATAAATACTTAAAATCTGATGAAAACCAATCTTCAAATTCTGATGAAATGCACAGTTCAGTCACTGCAACAACAGTTAAATCAACGACAGATTCAAGTGAAGTCAAAGAATTAAATTTTTTTATTAATAAGTCCACGAAATCAGGTGAAACCCATTCCATCACTGATCATATAAATACTTTGGTCACTCCCATGCCTTATCCTACAAAAACAACTAACTCTATCTCTACAACCTATGCTATTATACAAGGTAATTTATATGTAGAATACAGTGAAATTAAAATATCAAATGTGAAAGCATCATGGTAGAATTATCGAATTTAAAATATTGCAAAATTAAATATACAATTTCTTTCAGTTTTACAAAATATTCCAACTCCATTTGACCAATAAGCATGATCAATTTAATTATTCCTAATTAATGCCTTTCAATTTAAACCTTTTGCCATTAGTCATAAAAATAAATTAAAATTATAACGTATAGACTCTGGATCGTCACTAATGATTCCCGCTCGTGGCGCTATAATAGCAACAGTACTATTTTTTATGAACGATAGATAAAAACTGACATATTTGCTTCTTAAACCTGTTTTCTATATTAGATAAACAGATATTTTGATTGACTACACAACTGCTGTACAAATTAAACACAAAGTATTTGAACCCTTTTTATTAAAGAATCAATAGTGACGATAACCATTATATTATAAGCAAATGATGATCTAAATAAATAAATTAAAATAAAGCAACTACCGTAATTATTAATATTTTGGAATAATATTAAGTTTGAAGTACAGCTACGAAGACAACTTTAAAATGTTGAATTTTATATAATAATTAATACAGAATAATTGTACACTGTATAAATTCTTATTGTAAAAATTTGATAAAATTAAATCTAGAATGTATTTTATTTTTATTACGACATATATTAGAAGAATATTCGGTTCACAATTTTAAAAAAAATAAATCTCAAACACTATTCAATGTATAATCTGTTTTCTATTAACCAAAATATTTTCATCGCTCAGAAAACTTTTGACAAAGAAGAGTGAAAAACTTATTTATTTATTTAATTGTTTTCATCTTGAAATTTTCAGGTCATAACCCGAGAAGAAAAAATTTATTTCACATTTCTATTTGCTTTCAAAGTAAAAAATTTAATTAATTTAGGAAAAAAAACCTCAATTAATAAAAAAAAATAAGATTTATATATATTTTATTATAATGTCATTGAAGAATATTTTCCAATGACGTACAGATGCGCTAATACTGTACTTTCATACACCATAATTCATAGTAATCTGTGCGACTACTGTACAGTTAAATGTGTAGAGTTTCTCAAGTCTATCAATCTTTTATACAACTAGATGTACAAAATGTTAACTAGCTTGTGAGTTGAATATATTAATTCAGTTTGCTTCTTTCGCAATATATACCGTGTTAGTTTTATAACTGTTCTTATCACCTAGTGCAATCACGAACAATTTGTCGTGAAATTGTAAATTATTTTATAATACTAAAAAATAGTTGTAAGCTATGTGAAACAGCGAGTATAAATAGCCAAAATTCATTTATTCATTGGTTTATAAGTTAGTTCCTATTTTAATTAAAAAAAATATATGAATTTTATTTCAAAGCTGTGATTAAAGAAAAAATTAATATTGTTATCAAGTAAAGTTATGCAAGAACAGTATGCATAGTTTGGTTTATTAACAAAGATGGTTTTTTGAAAGAGAATACTTTTGGTATTTTGTTTTTTACTGCTAAATTACTTTAATTTCTAAACATAAAGTAATGAATCTGTGCAAATTTTCTACTGTTTTTATAGTAATAATTAATATTGACTTTAGCTATGCTAATTTTTTCATAAATAATACTCAAAGCTATGCTAAGAGTATTGAAAGTGAAAATTTCATCAATTTTTCCCATCCACTGTCAGAGCACAGTGACATTGGTATTGGTGAAAATGAGACATCAATTTTTCGTACATATATTACAAATAATATAACTATTGATAAAAGTGCCAATAAATTAAACACAAATAAGACATTGAATTTAGATGTTATTAATAATAATGAATTAAATGACACGAATGAGGACTACAATGAAAGTGAAAGTGATTTTAATGAAGACGACCAGAGTGTTGATAATAAAGGATTAGGTTTGTCGATAGTAAACAGAATTTTTGATAGATTAGCTGAAGATATTGATGAATCAACTAATGAAAGTAATGTTAATATAATTGAAAAGTTGTCTAATTTTTATGATAACCTATTGAATTCATTCAAACCCATTCATACTGTGTCCACATTAAGACTGTTTGAACTGTTCTCCTCTCCATATTTCAACTTAAGTGGCGAATGTTTGGCCGCATTGGCCACAACTAGTGCTGCACTCAATGCTAAAAAGCTGTGGGCCTTTAAATGTAAGTATTTTTAATTATTTTTGAAAAGTTATTGATATAAAAATATTCTGACATCTATCTAACTTAATGGTGCAGAGCATTGAGCATTTTGAATAGAATATATATACAGTCTTCCAGAATTTAAAAGCACCACCATATCCGGCCTTTTCTCACTTGTCCATATATTGTTAATCAATAATGT